>VZSC01016541.1:319162-362563 GCA_013398225.1 Steatornis caripensis | reverse complement strand
ATCATATTCAGTATCTCACATTAAGTAACACAGTCAACAATTTGTTTCTTTTAAGAGGCTTCAAAATCTAGCCAAGCTCTTAAAAACGCCCCAAACCTTAAAGTTCATATTTACTGTAATAATTTTCTACTTTTTGTACCTGGTTCTCTGTTACACAACAGCATTTAAAAAAAAAAAAAAATCACAAAGAAACAGGATCTCATATCCTGTTTTTCTTACCAAAATACTACTATTATTTCTAGCACAATAGTATCCTTTTAATTTATCTTTCAAAATTAGTGTTGTTTAATATATATTTAAATTTCTACAGCGTATTTCAACACCATTTGGAAAAAAGTTTTAATTTTCTTCAAATAACCTTACTTGAATTTCCGGTGTCCAGTTATTTATACCAGGCATAATTTCTGTGTTGCAACTGTAAAAACCTGTAAAGAAAATATTTGGGGAAGGTTATGTTGTGCACTGAAATACTTTTAAAGACACACATGTGACCTTACTTATAGTTTTGCAAGTATTTTCGCTCATGTGTTTTTGAATATTGAATAATATACCAGAAATAAGACCAATAGCCAAAAAAGAAATGTAGCATCTGAAGAACACAATATAACATACAAAAGGAAGACATGCTTTCTGTTATTCATACTACAGTGAAAAAACAGGCATGAAAGATGAAACACACCACTTCTAAACCACTAATTCACAACAGAATTCTTATTCTGACTATTTCTTCAACCGTCAAAAAAAGCAAGGCAACAAATGTCATCACATTGAGGAACACGAGAGAGGCTGCAACGTCATGAAATTGAAGGGTGACAGTTGCTCCCCAGGGAGACCGGGTAACTCATGTCATTTGATGCTAAGACTAATTGGTGAGACACGCTCCCTGACTGCTTCGTGGAACTGCTCCTTGTGGAACCCACAAACCAAGAAACTCCCAACTAGTTGGTTCTGAGCAGGGAGAAGCATTCAAAGAAGTTTTTTAGCTCTGATCAAGATATACTTAAGCACTCTCAGCGGAAGGGTAAACACTCTAAATCCACTACTGGTCTGCCTAGTTTCTGATACACAAATTACATACAAATGTGGAAACTTACTAAAAAGTTGCAATAGGAAAAGCTTTTGACAGACAGCCTAGAGATGCTTTAAAGATACTACCTAGATAGAGACTGAGTGCAAATACGTAGCACTTGCTAACAGAGACTTGAAAAGATAAAGAAAATAAAAAAAGTATAATGACTAAGCAGCTGGACAAGAAAAGTTATAAACAGCAAACAAGCAATGCTGAAAACTTAAAGATATAGCTAAACGAGCACCGAAGAGAAAAATCTGGTAGTGCCTACGGAAATGTACAAAATAAGCTAGAAAAAAATTATATAGCAGCTTGTGGAATATTGTGTAAATATTGTATAAATATTAATAGATTTTCTTTCAGAACATCAAAAGCTGAAATCTTCTGGAAGAGTCAAGTAAGATGTACAAAGAATATGCAGAGATGATAACACTATAGCGGAAACACACTTCTTTTTTACATCAGTGTTCACCACGGAAGTGGAACTCTCCACAACAGTGAAAAACCAGTCCCTCGTTTGTTTTCCATCAGAGAACCCGTCTTAAACAAAAGTGTCTGAAAGAGATATTGAACAAATAGGCAAATGAAAAATAAAAATTCATAAAACATCAGGAAAGGCAAAAGATGAAACAGCTGACTAACTGGCATTGTACCCTAACTTAAAATTACCCCACTACCAGGGGAAAGGATTCTTTAATCTTCAGGTGCTTTTAGTGACTGGGACCTACTAATTTGCCTAGTACAGGTATCTGTATTACTGGACTGTAGAAGCTATTCCAAAACATGAAGTTCATGGGCAGATGGAAAAACAAGACACTGCAGAGAAGTTAACGTCGCTTTTCTAAGTAACAGTCATGGCTCACAAGCTGTCAACAAGCATGTAGACAACAGGCATCTGACTGATAGATCAAAAAGCACTTGGTAAGATCCTTCATCAAGTACTCTAAGAAACTAATAGGCTGAAGGGTAGAACAGAGTACCATTGAAGGAAATACAATTACTGTAAGACTGGAAAGAGAGGGTCAAAATAAATGCTCAATTTTCACAGTGGAGACACCTGTAACTCAGGATTGTATGCTTCTAACATATTAATAACTTATCTGCAAAAGAGGATAAGATGAGGTGACTGCTGATGACCTTATTTTAGGGTAGTAAAATCAACTGCAGCAGGACCTAACAATGGATAATCGATGAGGAAAAAAGATGTGGTGGTAATAACAGGTAACTACGACAACAGCAGTTCTGAGCTCAACAGTACTCAAAATGATAAACACTGATACCAATTATTAGGAAGGGAACAGATACGTGCTCAGAAGAAACACTGGGAAATGCACAAAGGCAAGAGAGAGAGGACAAGGACAACGAAATGTACAAAGCAACTTCCATATAATGGACAACTACATTAGCCTCTTATCCAGATCCCGGAATTCCATCGAGGAGGATATGACACATATCTATACAACCACAAATAGCATAAATAAGACTGATACAAAGCAATGACTCACTGTTCTTCCCAATACACAAAAAAAGAAAAAGTGGCTGATACAAACCAAGCCTAAGAAGTTGCCTCTCATATGGGTACAGATCCTGATGCAAAATTCTATGAACAGTGAAGTCACACACATGCTCAAAATGCAAACAGCCAAAGCCGCAGAAAAGTTTGACAAAGGCTGTTCTTTACAAAGACAGGAACTTTCTTTCAGGATGCTGCTGAATGATGAACTGTCAGCATACTATTCTGTGGGATTTTTTGCTTACCTTGTTGTTACATTAACGCAATACGCTTTCTGGCCTGATCCCTATCAGCAAGCAAACATTGAGTTGATCAGCACATCTCCCCCTATGCTGGGTTCTTAAGTGATTTTTACATGCAGACAACTAAAAGGACACCTCACAAAGTTCTACTGCCATCAGTGCAGCCCCAATATTCGTATTCATACTGTGAAGTAAAAAGACATCGATTTCAAGTCTCATGAGTGAGTCTTGAAAATTATTCACTTTAATCAGTTTTACTTTCTCAAGTTGCAACACTTTTTTAAAATACATCTATAAAAAACACTGAAGAAATTGGAAACTACTCTATTTCCATTATTTGACTTTACTACCTTCTACAGAAAGTGACCAATACTGATGGATAAATACACTGTGAGTGTTTTAAGAATTCCAAATCATTTTGGACTTTGCTTTTTTTAACAGTAACGACTACAAATGCAGCAAACACAAAGATTTAAATTGACAGTANATAAAAAACACTGAAGAAATTGGAAACTACTCTATTTCCATTATTTGACTTTACTACCTTCTACAGAAAGTGACCAATACTGATGGATAAATACACTGTGGGTGTTTTAAGAATTCCAAATCATTTTGGACTTTGCTTTTTTTAACAGTAACGACTACAAATGCAGCAAACATAAAGATTTAAATTGACAGTATGGCACAAACGCAAAGCAAGGAAAACACAAATGCACTTGCTGAACCAGAACACTGGAAGGGCAAATTGCTCGCTTTAAATAATGTTCTTGGAATACAACACCAATATGTCACATTATATGGCTAAAGCACATTCTGTTCTCCCTACTTTCATTGACCCTGACACCTACAAATCAGCCATTTAGTTTAAAAATCTTCAGAAACTGGTATACTAGTAGATAAGATCCAATTGTTGTACTCATATGAAGTAACGACAAATTTGCAACAACAGTATACATCAGTGAACTACAAAATGCCACACAAATAACTGAGTTTACTGCAGTTTTCAATAAGCAACAATCCCCATAAAAAGGCTTAACGCCTTGTTTTTCACAGGTCTATCTGACAAGCTAAACACTTGAAGAATATTTTCACTGTTACTCTGGAATTTTTTTTTTTAAGATAAGATCAGTTCCATTTTGTTATTTTGCTAGTATGAATGAGAAAAATATGTTTTTAACTATACCAGATGGTGGTGGAACATCTGTCAGTAAAGAATGTACATCTTCCATTGCATCTGTATCATCAATCTGAAAAAAGGAGTAATTAATAAAAATCACGTTGCTGTTCCAGTTAGAAATCTCAGAAAGCTGTAAAAACTTTGTCATCAAGAGATCTGTATCTGGCAGCTAAGCCGAGATTTTAAAAAAAATTATTCCATCAACCAGATCTCTGAATTTTAACTAGCAGCTTATGATATGCTTAACACTTGAAAAGTAGTTCCCTTAATTACTGTATTAAAAATAAAGCAATGTGCACAGAACACACAGGAACTGCAGCAGGTAAAACGAGAATGATAAAAAGAGAATTTTTAAAACAATTTGAAATGCTGAACAAGGTTCCACACAACAACTTACAACTTTTTCCAGCTAAAGACCTTTGGTTACTAGAGCTCTCGTCTGTATTACACCAATGTGATCATTCTCTGCCTAGTCCAATGATACATAAAAATCTTCCCAGGATTTTACAAACCTTCCTTAGTATGAAGAGCAGAAAAATCAAATAGAAAAGGTAAATTTGGGTATTATTTGGTTTTCCTATCCAAATAACCTTTACCCCATTCTATCCTTAAAGACATTTGTTATTTTAGATCAGTTGAGAGCGTATCTGCTCTGCTACCTTTTGTAAATATTTCTGTGTCGTGTGTCTTTAGGTTCATTCTGCCTCATCGATCTGCAAGAGATTCAAGTTTACCTCTAACTTCCAACATTTTCTTATCAAGTTTTTTGGAAATTGTTTATCTTTTAATTCCAGCATTAAAGGGTTCTCTGTCACGTATTGTTTCTCCTTCTCGCTCTCAGAGCAACAGCTGTAGGGTTTTTTTTCCCCTCCAAAAAAAATTCAGACAGCCTTACCTCTCATAATTGCCTTCCCAGCATCTCAGCATTTCCTCATCACAGTAAATTTTTTCACCACTTTTTCTTACATATTTCCAGTGAACAATGATTTTCCTATTGAAAGGTTAGGGTCAGGAGCTTCACTAAAGCTCGTGGAATATTGTTTCTGATACCCAATTTCTTAACAAAGACAGTAGTAAATGGGTTTACAGATGAAAAGTCTTTTTTTCTACAAATAAAGACTGAGCTACAAAAACACATGGATGCATACTCTAGGACCAACACATTCACATAATGCAAACCAGTAAAAAACGATCCTTAAAATCAGATCTTATTTTTCTTGCTCACTTCAGGCACCATTTATCAGGTACTCTATAGTACACTACAGTGTGCTTACATTTTTCCCTTCCACATGGAGATCTCCTCCTGCCCCCACAAGTGCGTACACCACAGTTAATAAATAAGGTAGAAGGAAGAATTCTCTAAAATGATACAAAACACCCTGAACTCTGCTTACAGTATATAATGCAGTCCTTAACCAGCTCATTTTTGCTTATAACATATCAAGCTTCTTTGTGAGGCAACTGGACAGAAGTAGCATGCTGAGTTCTTATCATTGCTCACTCTCTCGTATTTGACAGCCTTTAGAAACGAAATGGAGGCAGAGCTTGTTTTTCTGGTATTTTTCATAACTTGTCCAAAGGATCTCTTGCAGTACAACAGTGTTTGGGGCTTTTATTTTATGCCTTACACAATCCTCCATTTTCTACAAAGGCATTTGACCCTTTTTGGATGTATCAAAGTACTTTCTGATAGGCTCATCCATTTCAATACAAACTTTTGTTTGGAGTGTACAATTCCACTCCTGTCAGTCTACACAGCTGACGACATTAAAAGAAAAACCTGTGAAGACCAGCTGCAGAAAATACCTCATGAAAACTGTCCCAATTCCTTTTTAATGTGAGGGCTAAGTAGCATCAAAGTCACTTTTAGGGACTTCCAAATGTACTTACTTTGATCCTAGTATACCTGTAATGCACTGGAGAGCAAAAATTTACTCAAGGTGCACAAGCACCAACCAATCTCAATTTATTATACCAACCTGCCCCAAACTGTTATTTTTTCTCTCTCCTTTCTTCCCTCTGTTTTCAAATGAAATGCTGTTATAGCACGCTCTCGTTCTCCCTAGATTATCTACAATCTTTCTTCCAGATTATTTTTTAGGAAAACAGTGATTTGTGAAGATCAACATGAAGGAAAGTCTCGAATGTTCCTTAGGCTGCAATTATAAGCAGTAATTTAATTCAATTGTTTTCTTTTTCTTAGTCTAGGACAGGTATTCATAATACTGTATCTATAAGATGATGATCAAAACTCAAGCCTTCTTTAGTACTTGGCTCCTTTCCTTCAAAATTGTACAATGCTAAAATCACATCTTTGAATTTTAGCGAATAGAGAGGTAAAAGAAATCTGTGTTCTTCATCTATAGATCTTGCTCTTGTTTCTAGCTGTAGTTGTAGAAAGAACTGGAACGGATTCTCTGAAGTTTTCAATTCTTGAACTCTGAAAAGCAGCAGCTGAAATTCAGGCAAGTAAGTCTTTTTTACATGCTCTCTTAACATGTAGTTGGGGTTTTTTTTTGAATGCTTTGAATGCTACCAGTTCTGGAAACTACTAATTCTGAATATCCAACTATAACAATAAGAGCTTTGAAATGGGAAGAATATACAGGATTTTCCTTTGCTAAATGTAACGTGTGACAACATAGAACCTCAATGTTAATAAAAATACATCTAATTTTTGGACCTGTCATGACTGCTGCTTAAAGTAGGCAGAAGGGCATTTCTTACAGCTCTTAGTTATTACTCTATATACTGCTACATGTTCATGAATAGCAGGGCAATCTTTTCAGATACTGTCCCTAGGCATAACATAGCTATGCTTTAAGCAAAGAGAGTAAGAGAGACAATGCAAAATCTGATACTTAAACAACTTCTACTGATACAAAATGGAAAAAACTATATACAATTTAAGAACTGTCTTTGGAGATGAGTGAGAAATCTTTTCTCCGTTTTTTAATATATATTTGAAGAAAGAAAAGTATGAAAATAAGTACTGAAACCATTTATCACCTCCAAGACAAAAGCATCCTTTTTCCCATGTGAAAGGTCTAGCTCTGTAACTTCATCAGAGCTTTCTGACTGAGATCTTAATAACCTGGAACGTTGTCTTGGCTCTGGAATGGGAGACCCAATGATTTCTTCAGGTAGCTCCTAAAAAGGATACAAAAATTAACAGTTGTCCTATGTAGTTTAGAAATAATTTCAATTATAAGCAATTTGTTAACAGTTCTAAGAATAAGGACATTCTGAAAATAATTTTACTGATAAATAATTCTAAACAAGTACAAAGTGATTTGGATACATTGCTTAAGAGATCTGAAAACTCTGGTAGGTTCCCAAAAAATAGTGAAAATAATCTATATCACTATTTAAAAACAACTTATGTTCTGAATGATCCAGTCAGTAAGAATTCATGGATATACATAGTGTATATCTGTTTGACTCAGAATGCTTTAAGAATATAAAAGCCTTACTTACGGGAGGATTAATCTCATAAAGTTCCTTGTTTTTTGCTATCGTATCATTTATTTTCTTTTGCATGTGAGATATGTGCTGCTCATAAGTGCCATCATTTGGAGTCTTCCCAGCAATCTGAATACCACCAGGTGTTGGCAAAGCTGCTAGATACACACCTGTTGCAGACTTTTAAAAAGTCATTAAGAAAAATGACAATTTTATATGCATGTACTTCTATCATTTTCAGAAAAAGTTTTCCATAATGCTTATGCTAAAACGGACAGCATTGTGACATGCACATTACAGTATGCTCTCTTCCTATAATAAATGGATGTCTCTCTCCTGTTCACTTATGAAAAAACACCCACTATTCTTATAATAAACTCTCTTCTTCTCATGGGTGTTTTCCACGGTGGAGCTCTTAACTTACCTAAAAGTTCCAAATGAAGCATGAATTAAAACCTCTGCCCTAGTATATTTTGCACAGGCAAGTGATGGTTTCAAGGATCTAAAATTTGGCCAAACCATTTACAGTATCACTGTAGTTGTAACAATCCAATTTCTATTTACAGAAAACAGATCATCAGTTCAGAAAAAAAGAACATGCAACTCAGTCAGTATTACCCAAGCATCCTCTCAGAATGATGCAGGAAGAAGCAGTGTACTTCACTATTCTAACTCCCTACGACATAATGAGGTTAGCCAAGAAATGTTCATTAACAGTATCTTCTATCTCTAAGACTCTTCCAATCTTTCATTTGTTTCTTCAGTGCCATAAAAGAAGAGGCGACAGACCTTTCTCTTCTTGGTAACTAACCAAAAGATTTATTGAGAGACTCAATTGACCTCATTTGTCATGGAACTGTAGTGTAACTTGAGGAAAAGGGATCTTTTTGACAGGACCTTAGAGAACACAATCATTTTTCTATAATTTATGCCACTAAGCGATTTAATGTGGTTTTTTTTTTTTTTTCCTCTCATACCCTTTCTAATAATCTTGTCCTCCAACAGATTCGAATCATCTTTTTCTGGTGCTGAAAGACAGTCTGTCCCAATTTGTAAACAATTAGACTCCCCATTCCTTTCCATCACTTCATTTACTCTTAAAATGACAATTTAATATCTCTAGCTACACAATACTTGTATGTCTTTGTGTCTTGAAAAAAATACCGTAAGAAAGCAAAAGAATCCCAAGATTTAAACTGTACTTACTGCCAATCCCATCAGCATATTTTCACCCACAGTAATCTGAATTCTCAGCCCAAACAGAGCATTCATTCCTCTCAGCTTAAGTTTATTCATCAGTTGGGTGTGCACTTCATATTCCATAAATGGCAAAAGATTACTGATAGATGTCGCATTCGCTTCAGCCTGAGCCTTCTTCTTTAGGCGACATAACCTGACAATACGAAACAGTATATGACATCAGCGGATAAACAGTTTTAATGGACTGTTGAAGACTTAAAGTGAACACAGGGTTATTTTGAATTTTTCTTCTCGTATAACCTAATACAATCAGGGTTTTTTTTAATGCATTTTAAAATCCTGTAAAAACTCCCCAAAGATGGAGACTGCACAACCTCGTAGGCAAACTGCTCCACTGCCTGACTGTCCTCATGGATAAGTAGTTTTTTCCTTGTAACAACTCTGAATCTCTCTTGCTTCAACTTATGCCAACAGTCTCTCACTCTCCCACCGTGCAGCATGGTGAAGACTCTGGCTTCCTATGCCCCGTAACCTCCTTACAGGTACTGGCAGGCTGCTATTAGGTCCCCCTGAATTCCTCCTCTCTCCAGACTGAACAGGTCCAGCACCCACAGCTTCACTTCATAGGGCAGGTGCTCCTTACTCCCTCAGTGGCCTTCCATTGACCTTGCTCTAGTTTTCTCTCTCAGAGAGAGACAGAAGAGGACAAAACTGGAAAGGTATCGGTATCGTCTGATCCCACTCATTGTGGTGTAACTGGTAAATTTTAAGAGAACGCAGTCCATCATCCCCTCCACATCATTAAGATACTGAACAGGACAGTTCCCACTGCAGACCCTATTATACTTGTCATGGCCATCCAGGTAGGTTATGAACCATACACCACTACCCTCTCAGCTCAACTATCCAACCAGTTATTTATTCATGTAGTTAGCCACCCATACAGACTGTATGTAGCTAACCCTTCCTTCTTTCCCACTGTAAACCAACTTACACCCTTTCCAAATACAAATTCAAAGACCACAGCATAAACTGGACATAGCCAACAATTCTACAGAGATATTCAGTTACAGACATCAGCACAGAACTAACACAACTAACTTAAATAGTTCATTGAGTTTCCAGTGCAATAGCTGTATCTGACCACGTTAGAAGTCCCAAACAGCAAGTTAAAGCATGAAATCTCTTACATCCAGGCAGACAAAATAGGGCAATTCCCAAAGGCATTAAAAAAAAAAAGGCAGAACATTTACCAAACATCCATCAACATGAACAAGTTATCAGATGTCCATCAACAGATATGACATGCAACACAAGGGGAGGAGAAGGTTGTCCTCCTCCTCCTGTACCCTAAATACACTGTCATTAACTCCTAGCAATTCAACATAAAAATTTAAGGTTTGATAACATACTGGATTTTAGCAACAGGAATCCTTTCAAACATCTTCAAAACTTTACTAAGAAAACTTTTTGATAGATACCTGGCTTGAATAAGACATCCCTTCCCAATAACTATTGCCTCTACAGGAAGATCAATTGTGGTGAAAAGGACATCAGGAACTTTTTGCTTCCTGCAGTTGTAACAGTAAGTGAGGTGAGCAGGGAATGGCATGTTCAATTCATCATATGGTATATGGCAAAATCCACAACCTGGTGGTGAAGCTTCTTCAATCCTAAAATACATTATGGAGGACATACTTAAACTATCTGCATCTTATTAACAATGATCAATATGTGCACATGTGTATAAACACCTACAGATACCTACTTAAATCATACACTGCAGCTATGCTCTACTTCATTAAACCAATGTGACAGGTATTGCATTTTATGAATTAGAAGAATAAAATTAAACTGCACACTACTAACTAAAATGCTATTAATAAAACTTGCATTGAAACTGGTTATGCAGGGATCAAGAAAAAGTACATACGATGACCAACAACTTATATAAACCTGAAACATTACCAAGCTGGCTTTAAGCACTATGATTTCTAAATGCAGTCCATGGTACAACAGTTGCACAGAGAATTTGCTGTACCAAACACAATGTAAAGGCTCTTTTACATAAATTGTGTTCAAAAACCTACACAAACCTGATGAGCAGTATATAAAACAGCAAACCAACCATGCTACTGAGAAGCAGCACAATATATATTAACATTGTAAGAAGAATAGCAAGATTATTTCCTAAGATAAGGTATTAGATAAAATCTGTTCTTCACTTAGAACACTTAGTCCCTCTCCCCCGTAAGAAATATCCGGGAATGACCACTATAAGGACACGAACAAGGCAAGCATAGGCTAACTGCATCACTACAAATTTATTCTGTTTCACATAAACAATTCTTCGCAGTAAATTTTGAAGAAATGCTCGAAGAAATGTGACAGCTTTGGAAAATTAGTTATCATAGACTTTGGTAAATAAATTTGTCTCAAACATGGGTTTTGTCAGTTTAGTTGTTTCACCTTCCTTTGGCATTTCTAAGCTATACCAAGACTCTTAGCAGCACTATGTTGATAAAAATGCCATTTTTTTCCTATTATGAACATGACATTTCCTTCTCTCCATCATATAGCGAATATGGAAATAAATACTTTTGTTCTGGCTACAGTTTTCAAAAGTCTATCTAGACAAGATGATAATGGCCTCCTGCTTCCAAAGTAAAAGAACAGTAAGTAATACTAAGTTGGCACAGTCATCATGGAAAAAGTAATGCAAGTGCTAAGGTGTAATAAATAGCCTTACTTACAACTACAGTAATCCCTCGAAATATTTGATGGCTATCCTGACAAGCACGTAAATTACCAAAATGCAGTAGTTAATCTAATTATTTTTTCCAAAAAAATAACTGTTTGTCAATACTCATTCTTCAAATTTTATTTGCAAGAGCAAAGGGAAACTTCATGTTTTTCCTTCAGTTTCATGATTTTGCTCATCAACTAAAACACATCTTTTGTAAGAATCTGGCACCATCTTTGTTTCACAACCAAGCTATTTTACCTCCCATACAGCTCTTAAATACTACATAGAGAGCATATACATGTATATTACAAGCACAGCAGCATTTAGCTCCCAGAATTTATCATACAGCTGTCTTTTTCTTTATAGTATGATATAAAGTTGAGAAGGATACCTGAAGAGTGGCAAAGAAAAAAACCGAGTTATGATCTGTGGTTAGTAGTCAAATGTGTTACCTTATTCAGACTGTTAGAAATAAAAACAGAATATCTAATTTGGTGCAGAGTTCCATTACTTCTGTTGTTGTTGTTGTTAGTGAAAAGCAGTAAAGTGGTTGGTCCCGCATCCTGCACTGTAACACTGTAACCTACCCTAATAGAGAAGAACTATCTTGGCTCTGAGGAAAAAAATCAACCTCTCCCTTCTCTGACCCTATGGAAAAGAAGCCAGGCTGCCATGACAACCTTTGTTCCAAACAGCCTTCCATGGTGCCATCCTGAAGAAACCTAGGGTTCAGTACAGCTGCTGTGCCAGACGCGGACAAAATACAGACCTCTTCACTATAAGAGAAAAGAATTACAACAAAGTGAATTCCCACTGCTTAGTGCTACTTTTATTTAAAACTATTAGATCAAAAGGCTGGTTTTAAATAATAAGCTATAATATCACAAAGGCTAAACTGGTTTAAGTATAGTTTTCAATACTATGGTTAGTAATGCAAAGAAATCCAGCCAACCAATAAAAGCAAAAGAACATTAAAAAACAAGGCGTAATTGTTTACCAAAGTAAAATGGAAGTTGAGAGCCTCATCATCTTATAAACATTCACTCTCAAAATGAAGTTACAACACAACACTGACAAGGGTGCTTTTTGGAGGATAAAAAGTAGCAAAACAGTAAAATTTAACTATGAACAACTACAATAACGGTACATAATGCATGTAAAGTAACTGACCATATTCTTGATTTAGCAGAGTTAAAGCTCTCAGAAGTGCAAAGCATGACCACAGAGCTTTTAATATTTCTGAAACTGTCAAATAAGAAACAAATCTCTAATGTTCAGTACTTCAAATACTGTATTAGAAAAAATTCAGAGAAAAGCTGTCCCACATTTTCTAGAATCATACATGTGCCTTTTTTATATGTAGTTTCTCCTTCCAAGGTAATTTTTCTTATATAACATCTCTGGCAGACCAGTACTTACAGACAGAGCCTTGCTCATTCAGCATGGAATAAAGCTGAACTGGCAAGTAAGCATGGGAACTCTAATAAACTATTTTATCAATGATCAAATAGTATCACATTAAATCCCTTAAGAAAAATTAAAGTGTGAAATAACCCAGTAGCTGACTGCCTATCTATACTCTGTATATTCTTTCCCCATAGTCAAGGTAGAAAAAAAATTACAAAATGTTCACTCTTTTTATCAGGAGACTGACAAGCAATGGAATAAATCTTCCATTTTTAGTGCAAGTTCATCGCTCAGTGATTTAAACTTGCACACTGCAAATCTGAGCTAAATATGGTCTTCAATACACCAAGAAAGACAGAACACAACCTGAAAAGACAGCATAAGGAATATAAACCACGCCTTGCCTGCAAAGTAAGTTCTCCTGTTTTCCTACTCTACTAGCAAAAGCCCTTGACTTTCACAAACTTTCAAAGTTTTTTGGAAGATTCATGTATTTGGTGGTTTGTTTCTTTTTTTTTTTTACCTGCAGTGAAGCAATAAATGTGAAGGAGCAACAGATAAGAACTCATCAGTGCTGTGGCTTTCAGATTGATCATTTCTCATTATGTTACCAAAAGATGGTGTGCACTCATTAAAGCACTGTGTAACTCTGTATTTCTTTCTTCAATTTATCAGTTGCAAAGTAAAACAAAACTTCTTTTTCCAACTTCTCTCTTTAAAAAAGCAAATCTTTAGTGCTTTTTCTTTAAAGTATTTAGGCAAAAATCAACCTGACAGAAAAGAAATTCAGATATCAGTTTGCTTCAGTCACTTTCCTAAAGCAATTCAGAACGCTTAGTCAGCCAGAGTACTTTTCTGTTTGGTACCAGACACACTTGGTCCCAGGAGGAGCTCTTGGATTACTTTCCAGAGCTAGAGAGAGACATGACCTTTCTTAGGCCAGACAGAAGGACACATAATTAGATGAATCCCAAATTATTTCTCCCAATCCCCAAGCCTCTCACAAAGTTTGTTATTAAGTTACCAAAATACACAAGATTGGAATTCCCTTAGTGAAAAGGAATACAGCAAGATACCAGAGTTTTGGCCTGAACAGGGTGCATGGCTGGGGAATTCAACCTCAGAAAGACTACTGCAGAACTGCAGTTTAAAATGTTAAACAGTACTGTAGTACTGATAGAGAAAAATAATGACACAGATTTTCCAGAAAGAAATACAGAATATTTACATCTAAAGTGTTCCAGATCTATCAAGCAGCATATTCTCCTTTAACTTGCAATTAATATATTCCTACTAAAGAACTTGTGCCGTAAGTTTGAAGTTTACTGCTTAAGTAAAGGTCTGCCAGTTATTACCCAATAATGAAACTGCAATACATATATTTTTAGGAACAGCCTTCAGTATTTAGGAAGGTCAGATTTAGAACACTTCATAGATAAGTTAATACTGTTCCTACAAAAGCAAACATGTAGGTTTGAATATTTTTTTAACAAAAATTGTAATGTTCATTAGAAAAGAACTTAAAACCCAAACCAAAACATATTAAAAAAAAAAGGACAATACTGAACTCTCAGAAAGTTACTTTAACAAACTCTCCAAAGTAGGTATACTAGACAGTACCAACAACTCTGTTGAAATAGTTCATAATTTTTAATTCATTGAAGATGACATAAATCTTCTGTGGCATTTTGAAAATCAAATCATCATGATTACCAAATGCTAGTTGATTCACTGTAGCCCACTACAGCATGACAACCCAATGCCTTGGCATGGGATTTTATTTCTTGTCTGATTTCTGCCCACCATGCATCTCGTGTCTCTGGTTCATCTGAAAGACAAAGTATAAACGAGTTCACTATTCTGCGCTATGTCACATAAACCTTCATGCAATTAATCTGAAAAAACAAATTTTTCATATTCCACTGTTTTATCTGGACACTTTTTATTTCCTAGCTATTGCACTTTAAGCAAACACTAACAAGGCTTGTTCATTTATGTTCTTGTTTATCACCAATGGGAACACTTTCTGACAAATTACTGTGTTCTTGTTGTTGTTCATATGACAGATAACACCAAAATACCATAGATACTGTTCCAATCTCTACTCACTTGAAGACCACACTGTCAGCTTCCAACAACACTAGCGCAGCATGTAACTTGCAACAAAACACCACAGATAACTCTGTAATACTGAAAAACTAGTACTAGTAGTAATGAAACAGTATTTGTAGTAATAATATTTTACTCCAGTATATACCTGACATTTTTGAAATCGTATCAGTAGTTTTTCCTACTGCAAGCAATTCTCTGTTTTAACCAGATTTTTAAAATATTTGTTCAAGAATATATCACAAATCAAACACACAGCTCTGTCGTCCTTATTTCAGCACTTCTAAGTTTGAGAAGCCATAGGTATTTGAAACTGCTTCTACATTAATAACTTTGGGAAGTGCAAGACGTATGTCGATGCTTTTTTGCTTCAATATCCTGGCAACAGCAACTTTTTTCTTTCTCCTCCTCCACCAATGGATTCTTTATCTCACTACCTTCACTGTCTTTGAGGTTATATGTTAAAATGTATCCCACTCCTTTTTCTTGAATACTCCATTAAAAATGCAAGAAAGAGTGCTACTAGAATAAGTTTATGTAATTCCTTTATTTTAACTCTTCAGCAATTAGATTCCTAGAACTAAAGCTCATCTCGTAACCTTTTTACATATGAAATCAACGCTTATTGTCATTCACAATTTAGTCTGTCAAGTGTTTCTTCTTTCAAAATGGTTTTAACTTAGTTGAAAATTAAGTTAATTGTTGATACATAAGGGGGAAAACAATAACAAACAATAGGCACTCAGATGTTACAGAGGGCTCTGAGTAGATAAGATTCTTAATACAATTTCCTGAAATCAACTGAACTTCGGACGGATACAAACTTTTAGCCATTGAGATCTCCTTGCTGAATCATAAAGTATCAATGTCAAAACCTGAGATTTATTTGGAACCAATTTTGTACTATCAGTAACATTTATAAATATAGTGTATGATAACTCTATATCATACACTAGGTTCTCTGACAACATGACAAACAAAAGTGAAAGATGCAGACAGACACATATTTTTAAATTTACCAAAACAAAAATACTGTACGTTAAGATGTATTCGTTCATGAATTTACCTCAACTTTTCATTTAGAACTAGGCTTTCAGCTTTCTAAAATAAACTAATGACCACTTCCCTATTAAAAAAAAAAGAGCACACAGGTACTATATGTAACTTTAGACGTTAATGCTTCTGTAACTCATAGCATTGTACTGACTAACAGCAGCCTTGGGTGTGCAGAATGAAGTTTACCCAACCTTTCCTTCAAGAAATGAACACTGGACAGAAAAAAAAAGTTCTCTGCAATCAAGAGAAAAATATACACATTAAGATACAAAACAGACTCAGGAATTCTCATGAACTGTATCAATCGTGTTCCATTATATCCCAGATTACCTTCAGCAGGTTTCAATACTCGCAGAATCTCCAGGCACTGCACTTAGCATTTCTCAATATGAAAACACTGTTTAAACACTTTCACTGACTGGGAAAATCAAATGCTTGAGATGATACACAGTAACTGTGACTCAGATGGTTGGGAGTACATGCTGTCAAGGTCTCACACTCTTCAGCTTTCAAAAGCTGAATATCACACAGGAATAACCCATCACATTACAGGGCTGGAGTTCCCAAGCTCAGCTATGAGAACTATTTGTGGTATACAACAGAAAGTGGGAGGCAAAATGTCTTCTCTTTCGCATGTGCATCTCTGAACAGCGGCTGCGATTACTGCCACCAGGTTAATGGCAGTAGTGTGGCAGGTGAACAGCGCAACTTTGGAAATCCATTTCAACCTAAAGGCTGACAAAATTATCTGACAAAATGGAGAGAGGCTACAAGCACATTCTGTAAATGTTATTACTGACTCTTTACGGTGGAGTGGACGTGGATCTTGGGAGCAATTCCTCCTTCTCCATCCAATCACGGATAAGAAGACTGCTTATTAATGTGTGTTTCTCTCTAGACCAGAAAAGTGCAAGTAGTAGGAAAAGTGGTTCACTAACTATGCAGAACAACTCTTGCTCAATTAGACTTGATCACAGGCAGCTGGCTATAAACAGTGACTGAACAGTCACACTAATTTTTGAACTCCACAGAAAAACATCTGCAAAGGAGAAGTAACCATTTTCTAGATATAAACAAAGATTAAAAAGCCAATTTCACTAAATCATCACTGCTCTCTTCACATCTTTAGGCACCATTTGTCAAAAACTTTTCCTACTTGTCAAACTTGACAAAGAGTGTAAGAAAATGTGAAGTCATGATGAAGGAGTTGAAAGTGAGCAACAGGTGAAGCAATTGGGGATGACAAGGGAAAGTGCTGTGGAATAAAGAATAAGATTACAAACAAGAGTATGACATTGAAAAAAAAGGTATGTGCCATAGTAAAAACTGAATCAGAATGAAATGTAGAAAGGGAATAGATATGCTTGAGGGTAACATAAAAGGTAGAAATAGTAGTGACGGGTCCCAAACTCTATGCAAACATGTAACTTTCTTTCACAAAATTTAAAGTTTAAATTGAAGTTTAGGAACAAGTTCCTAACACAATCTTCTCACCTAACATCTACAAGAATGCCTTATTGTAATGGGAAGCACATATTGTTGTGAGCTTGCTCCACACTATGTCTTGCTAAAGCAATGCTTAACCCTTTAATCTCAGAATCTCTTCAACATCAGAATTAACAAAACTATTAACTCCAGTAACATAATGGATCATTTTCATTCTTATTAGAGATACAAACAGTTTTCCGGCCATTGACTGCAGTGTTAACAGGATCAGGGCCAACATCTTTCAAAAAATCCAACAACTCTCATTGCACAAGTTCAAAAATTTCTATACGAGTCATGCACAAACAAGTGTTCGTAAAGAAGACTGGGTGCTCTGCTTAAGACATTTAATTCAGTATTTTTCTCTTCCAGAAACAGGCCAAAAATATGAATCAGTATGTTTATATATAAATACTGTACATTCACAGTTAATATGAACTTACCTTTGCATATTAAAACACAAAATGATTGTCTACAATTAAAATCAAACACCATGACATTGCAATAATAAATTGATACAAAACACTGAATGCAGTGCAATGTGTAGCATTCATATCCTTCTGACAAATATTTTCACAAGCAGCCTTTTTTGACACGAGCCACACAATTTCACATGGGGATGCCATTGTTGCATTTACAAGTTTAGTAAAGCTAAGGATTTACATAAACGATTAGAGGAGTTAGGGAAGCAGGATGGCATGTGTCCAGTACACCCCGTAAGAGTGTCTGTTTTTGTTTTTCGCTAAGGCAAAAGCTTAAGAACTAAGGGTTTGCAAAGCAGATTCAGCAGACAGTAGCCAGAAACGGTGGGTATTTTGGCGCATGCTTGGATCAGGTGACAGTACAGACTGAAAACTATGGCAGCTCACTGAAATGGTTACAGAAAGTAATGGCCCTGGATTCTAGGTGGAAGCAAAAAGGCAAGCATACATAGCACTCAATCACAAGCTTTTCTAGCAAATCTACAGAGTAGTTTATAGCAAGGTTTACCTACAACTTTAAGCAAAAAAGTTTGCAAAAATTACACTGCTATTACGTGCCCTTTACTGGAAACCAAAGACTGAATATTAAACCTACTTTCATTAATGTTTCAAAATCGGCATGATATTTGTAACAAAATGGAAGCCAAGTACACTCTTTCTGGAGTTGAAGACTTGAGGAACAACGTTGTCAACAGGACAGTATTCTATAAGAATCATGCCAACTCAAACCTCCTCCAACTGAAACTTTCCAAACTTATTTTACTAAACAGCTTTAGAAGATACAAACAGCACTGTATTGATTTTGTGCCTAAATATTCTTTGAGTCAGTTCCATCCACCACCAATTCACCTATCTCTTTCCTTCTAAATATGAGGTTAACTTCGGTGAGGCTGTATTGTCTACAGGACAACATCCTGTCCAAATCTTTCACCTGGAGATAAACCTGGACACTATCAATACTTCCTGATTCACAAGAAGCAATCCCTTTCCGAATTTATTTTTTAGAGGTTCACTTGTACAGGGCCTTTCAAGATTTAACCAGAAACTGCATTATGCTAGGTCCATACAGATTTTGAAAAACTGAAGAAAAATTAAGAATGGTCTCTTGATTACACAGATCATACTCAAGAGTTATTGTATCAAAGCTGAATCCATAGACATCCTGAGACAATTACTCTGAAGTGGGAACTGTATGATTCATTTCAACCTATTTTAATATTGTATCATTTGTTACATATTTACATTTATCATGTAACATTCTGAAATGAGGACAATCAAACTATTTTAAGTTTCCACAATTTACAAATGACTCATTGTTCTGTTGTCTCAAAAATGGCAATGGAGACACCAATCATACTGTTTCAAACTCAATCTCTGAATGTTTCACTAAGCAGATCCATTATCCACACCTTCCTTATCCCCTTATTCTTGTATCTTCATTAAAACCTACTAATCAGCTTATACAGAAAAAAGTGCGGGGTTTTTCTGTAGGTTTGTTTGGGGTTTTTTAAGAGACACCTTTGCTAGGTTTACAAGCACCCTTCCTTGGACTTTAAGGTTTATTTTAACCCTCCTTGGTTATCCCATTGAATGCTGAAATTTCCTGTCATCTTTCTAAAATATTTAACAATTAAGTAAGTGTACAAAAAGCGAAATCCTCTTGTCTGTAAGTTTAAACACAAACTTGGGTAGCAAGTAACTAAACCTACAACAGTCTAACCTAAAACTTTCAAAGTATTTTCAAAGCTACTTCATAATTTTTTTAAAAATTACTCCCCACATTAATCTTTAAGACTAAAAGATGTGAAAATGAAAACTTTGCTTGTGATAAGGAACCTGAAGGAAGTACTTTATCGGGACTTATCAAATGAAAACTAAGATACACTAAAACAGCAGAAAACAGTGCAACCACACCACCAAAGAGAACAGATACATTTACTCTACAAAGCTTAAATTACAGACAAAACATCCAGCCTGGAGAATAGCACCGAATCAGTGCTTTTCTGTCAGATGAGGTCAGAGAGCACGTACCTCAATTCTCAAGCTCTAACTGCTGAATGAGCAAAAAAGCAGGTTTAAGTTTAGATATTGAAGAAATTCTTCAATTACCGAAGAAACGATTTTAAGAACGTTTAGGATTAA
Organism: Steatornis caripensis; assembly: GCA_013398225.1. NCBI lineage: Eukaryota > Metazoa > Chordata > Aves > Caprimulgiformes > Steatornithidae > Steatornis > Steatornis caripensis. Next base: position 342,473 of record VZSC01016541.1, on the reverse strand, counting down.
AACTGCATCCAGCTTTCATGCTTTTACAGGATGACATATTTCAGCTGGCTTGAACACAAACCCATTCATTTGCAGGGCTAGCTCTCTATTGGACCAGTCAGGCCAAATCAGTACATGGTCACCAGAACACTGCAAGAGCACATGGCAGAAATTGTACAGAAAAGCAGCATCATTCCTTTCAGTGGCAGCTCACTACTGAGGAGTGTTAGCTTTAATACCAAGATACACCACAAAACAGAGAAGCAGCAAAGTGCTTCTCTTAGTAACATTCCCATAAAAACTCCTGAATTCTTTTCTTATGTTCTGAATTCCATTTAAAAACCTACAGCACTGCTAGGAGGCTAGAGAATACTCTTTTTTCTTTGGGGGGGAGTGGTGGTGGTGGCGGGGTGGTTTACTTTATGTATGAAACAGAATTAACAGACTCTCCATAACTTCTGTATCTCTGATACAGGTGATTGTAATTTGGACAGAAACATATGGAAGTATACTTCCATTAAGGAATTTTAAAATAGATCAGGAGATGTTTTTACCTACCTCACTCCTAAAAGGGAATTATAAAAATCCTAATGCAAAGTGTGGCTTTTGGAATCCTACCTTAGCTTCCAAACAGCTAACTCCCTCAGTCATGTATTTCTGAACAACTTTATATTCTCAACATCCCCGACAGCAAGCCTTGAGATGTCTCCCTGCATTTGTTCCTCACATGAAGTAAATACTCCTTGGAACAGTTCAAATGCTCAGATATCTAAAGATTAGCCTCTTGGAAGCCTTATGACTGACATCACTAAACACAAGTATTTTATATAGTCCACTGTGACATAACATCTGTGATCTAAACCAATTCAACTTTGACTGAAAAAAGCAAACATCCACTGTCCTACACTTTGTCTCTCAGTCACACATAGCAAGCTATATACGTAATTGATTTTAGAAATAAATATGCAAGAATCACTTGGACAGACTACAGCATAATTTAACCTTTTCTAAATATTAAAAGTACTCTGAGGCAATAGTTTTCCGTGAACTGGTTCAGCAAAACCTGCTGCAAATACCACCAATCATTACCTACACAGCCGTAACAGTAATATGTCCTATAACTTTTGCTTTTAATTGTAGATGAAAGTCTGATGGTAACAGCAAAAACTGCAAAAAAGTACCATCTTTAAAAAAAAAATATCCTGCAGTAAAACCAAAACTGCAGCAGTAATTTAATTTATACCTAAAGGAAACCACCATTGTGATACAACTTAAAATACAAAAAAACTGAAATAAAACCAGAAGACACAGTATTTGAGGATGAAAGATGTTCAGAGTATTTATATATGTACTTATTAAAAAATAAACCTAGAATTAAACTATTAAGGTAACGCATAAAAATAAAGGTTTAAACTTAACCATACTTCCTTAGAATTATAAAAGGTCAAAAGTACTGCCCAGACATAACAAAATGTTAAATACTGGAAATTAATTCATCTCTGGAAAATCAGTGTGCCAGGCCTAAATACGGAACTTTGTCACTCCAGCTTTTACGTATTATTTCAATCAGTCATTCATCTGATCATGGTGAAGTCCTCACAGCTGTGCATAAGGTTCCTCTAATCACAAGATGAGTGCGACACTAAAGAAGATGTACGAATCTGTTTTAATTGATCCTATTACAGTAACAAGGGCAAGGTCTGCCACTTTGAAGAGCTGCTAGGTAACAAACTACTTATTCTAACTCGGATCTCTCTGTTGCTTTGTCATCGTGGTACAATAAACACAACCTATTTTAAAACACGAGCAATCTTCAAAGGACATCTTCAAAGGACAGCAACAAAAGAGCTGTTACCCGAAGCTGGAGACACTATGGTGTAACAAGATAGATCTTCTTAAACCTCATTTTATCTATGTTATAACTAGTAACACAAAATGAACCACAAGTGTGACTTAAAGCTTTAAATAAGCCAAACTAGGCGGAACCTTAAAACAAGCAACAGTAATACTAATTTATCTAACACAGTCTTTGAAAGAAACATATAGAATTTTAAAACCTATAAAGTTAATCTCTCAACAAACACAGACAGATATTCACAGACAATACTGCTGCTTTCTTGCTGACTGCCATGCAGACTATCTACCTCACTGCACAACTGCAGAAATGGGATGGCATTACTCGGCATGACACGAAACTGTCTCTGTATCTCCTATTCAATGTTTCCGCTCCTCAGGCTTTTACTTGCTATATTCACAGAATCTCTGCATTCATTATTTCTATACACTCACAACTGCTTATTTTAAGATAAACTAGTCAGCGAAGCCTCTCTAACCTTCTGTATACAAGGAGCCTTTCCTACAGTGCCTTTTGGAGTGAGTTCAGAACCTCAGCAAGACTGCCAAAACCTCAAAAGTTGCAAAAACCCTGAAATATTACCGCAGAAGGTCAAAGATATATTGCAGTGTCTAACAGAATCCAAAGTACAACCTGAACCAGAAAAAAACCCTAAACAACTATGGTATTTCTTTGTAAGAAACACGGCATATTGAGGAACTTGAGTCTTAGCACTTAGAAGGAAAATCCCTTGTGCCTAATTCAGCTCAGATAACGATCTTATCCATTAACATTTAACCAGAGTTATTTCTATAATCCTGTTACGGTCAGTTAGAACTTGTGTTATGGGCCATTTTCCCCACAATACTGTCAGCAAACATTTTACAAGGACATGTTTACCTGTAACTACGTACTAGTTAGGAAGGTGTCCTTTCAATTAGAATAATTCTAGTTTTCTTCCAACAATAATACATTTTGAGCTAGGCAAGAAGTTCTACAACTGTATGTTCACAACCAGAATGACACATCATAAGGCTGAAAAAACTCACTGTAATCCATAAAGGAAATCAGATCAAGTTACAGTTTTAGTCAAGCCCCAGATTTTGAAGTGAGAAGAGTTACGTGCAAGAATAACAATTTTCCACAAGACCAAGGTTCTCTCTCTTATGTACTGTCAATTCAAAACCAAACTGTAGTGGTGCAATAAGCAACAGCTTTATTGGAGCATTTGTGCAGTCAAAAGTCTGTGATGGCTTTCACACTATTAACCAATTTTCAGGGAGACTTTTAAATCAATATGAACAGATTAAATAGCATTACTTACTATTAGGCAAAGAATTCGAAACCAAATCTTTTAAATGCCAAGTTTATTAATTTATGACTAACAGAACACAGAAATACTATTCTATACTGACTGACAGCGAGCACCCTTTGTTCAGTTACATAAATACCTACTCAGAACTCTCCAAAAGAAAAATAATGTACAGTCCCAAAGAAAATTATTTAATTAACATAAGGGTGCACCTGCTTCAAAAAATAATATTCAAACATTATTCACATTAACCATAAAACCCACTTAGGAATATTCAATCTTCTGAAAAGGCTGCAGAAAAGTAGAGTAAAACATTACTGAAAAACATCGCACCCCTCATGCTAGTCAGAAAAGCCTCTCACAACTGCCTTAACCTCCCATTATCAACACAGAGTGATGTACAAGAAGTCAGCCTGGAAATTCTCCATGAAAAAGCGAGGCGCCAAGCTTAAAATGCTGGTTTTTCTACTGGTTCTGAATGATAGCCACACCAGACACCAACAAAAACACTCTGACATTTTCCACTGTGTTCTTACAGGTATGGCACATTTACACCCCAGACAGCAGTATGAAATGTAAGTTGCACATTGACTGTATGTTTGTATTTCTGTGAAAGAAAAGCATCCAGTTAACATATTCAAGCTTTCCTCTTGCATTTCCTCATATACAAAACTAGAGTTTTGGAGAATTTCACACTTCCACCAGCAAGTCTGGATATCACACAAGGAGCTCAGGAGATCTTCAGGAATTTTATTAACAATCCTTTCTCCTTCCACGTTTCTGACTACTGGAGCTGAAGAATCACTGCTGAAGCAGCTCCCTGAATGAGGAGTTTAAAAATGTAATTATGTGATAATACTGTATATATTATTACTACGAAACAGACGTTTGCAAAAGCAATCTCTATTCAACAAGTTCCTTGCGCTTCCTAAGGAACCCTTCTCTGTATTTAACCTCAGGGAGAAACCTTAACAAAGACCTAGTCTTCCAGATCCAGGATTCCTTTCACATTTTTATATTTATAGTATATCTTTAACATCTTTTTTCAGAGACAGCACCAGACTATTTCTTCCACGGTAATATGTGCCCTCCTTTCTACGAATTTGTGCTCGTGTCTCTAGGTAGTTTTGTAATTTTATGAACATTTAAACAATTTTATCATTGAACTACATGCAATTCCCCGATACTTAAGTAGGTTCTTTTCTATTCATCAAATAAAGTCAGTCTTTACTTCCACATTTGATTTTCAAGCATCTTCAAATCTCTGACTTTTCACCACCATCAGATGGTCCCTGTTGTATTTTACACACTTAATTAAGCAAGCCTCCCTGTCACTGGAGAAAAAAAAATATCCTTCTAAGCTACACAAGTTACTAGCAAGCTTCAATGAATCCTGAACATTTTCAAAAAGTAAAATAATTTTAGCCTACTTACGGTTGTGATTACATTCTTGCTAACATGAATGTAATATAAAGATGTAGTATTGTTTTCCTTAAGCTGTATAAATCCCTGCTCTCCTTCAGGCCAAGTATTAGCTAGCAATGACAGAGTTGGCAATAAAGCTCTAGAATGGGAAGATTAATAGAAATCTTCTCCTTTAGTTTCTCAAGGATAACAGATCTGCACAGCGTATTCGTTATTCCAGTCTAATACAGTTAACTTCTATGTAATGTGAAACTCTACTACCTATCCCACAACATACGTAACGACTGATCTACTCTCTTCCTCCTTTCTTCATCCAGCAACACACCTAACACTACAAAAGAAACATACTCCCAGGAATATGAGCATAGTCTGCTCCATCCCTAACTGGACTGTTACTACAGAGCTGCTGATGCATGTCAAGGCAACAAAAATAGAGATAGTTCTCAGCAAGGTATTAACTCTAAAATTACTGTTTGGTTTAGACCTCTCTACTCCAAAATTTCTGGATAACAACCACTTGAGGATATAAAATGCATACGTATCTACACACACACACGCGCCTTCTTTTCCCTGTCACCTCTAAAAAATTTAGGCTACTGTTTTGGATATTCTGTTAAGAAATGAATTCATGACTTCCCCTTAGCTTCCTAGGCTTACATTTCCTGGATCATCTTCTAGTCTAGCTCAACCTATGTTTAGTGTCTGTACATAGCACATTTACTCCATTATTCAAATGAAATTCTTCCATGGTAACATCCTACTGAACACTATCTTGAAGCAGCAACAATTAATTCAAACATTTCAAGGCAACACATATAAAATGGAAAATTTTGACACATTTTTAACACCTTGGATCAGACTATGCTATGCCAGTAACAGATCTGAGAATTTAGTATTATTTTCATACAGAAAGGAAAATTCATTTTAAAAGACTATCACTTTAGAACAAGCAAATAAAACCAGCAAAAATGGAAAACCTCATAATTATAATATTACTGGATGCTTATTATAGCAAGGAACAAGGATAAAAAAATGCACCAACAGTTCTAGGCACTACCGATTACTGAACTATTTGTAAAATGAAAAATATATATAGGTAATTTAAACTGAAGTTTAGAGGATGACACAGAGCTGCACTGCAATGGTACCAAGAAGTATCAAGAAGGAAAGTTTGTTTCTCGGGGAACAAACCCCGCCCCAGAGGTTAGCTTTACACCTTTTCACCTTGGGTACTGTAAGCAGGGAAGTTATGCCTGCCTTTCTTCCAAAGCGTGCTATGTTTCCAGAGGAAAAGGGAAGTGAGTGGGAGGTGAAGTCTTTATTTCGCCCCCTAACAGACCAGTACTCTATGTAGCTGTTACGTAGACCACATCATCAACTCCTCTATTCTCTCTGTAGCTGTATGAAATAGTTATGCACTTTGATCCCTAGAACTGCACAGAAAGTAGAATATTGGGGCTATTTTCAAGTTAGATGTTAAAGTGATTAAAAAGTTCAAATAATTGTGCTCGAAAGTCCTGCAAGCTGATTGCATTTTACAATACAAGATTTAGGAACCAACAAATCTCGGACTACATACTACCCTTCTCTTTAAAGAGACAGTCGTCTTCATCTGTTTTCCATTCCCTGGGACAGTTTTTCTATCTATTATTTAAAACAAACACATTCATCAATTTCCTGAAATTAACAGAAGTACAGCCATCCTTGAATAAAGTGCAAGCTCATGCAAAACAAAACAAAAGCCCCTCCCAAATCAAACCAACCAACCAACCAAAGAAAACCAAACTTTAAAAAACCAAAAGATTAATTCACATCTGACATGATCCCAACTGTATAAATAAGAATTTATTCTCTCTCACTAAATTACTTGCTTCATGGACACTGAGCTGAAACCTATTACAAAATAATCATCTGAACATTCAGCTTTCCAGATTGATATTAAATCATTCTCAGCAATACTATTTTACACGAAAACAATAGTTTGCAATTTTAAAGAAAGCCTTTAACAACATTAAAACAAGACATTTAGGTATCTGATGATTAAATAGATTTAAATTTGAAGCATTAACCTAAATATCCTACAGCATTTCTAAGAACTTCACTGAGCTGCCATAATTTCTGTCAGCATATGTAGTACTGAATGACTAGTAAAATACCTGAATTGAAACTATTCCAGTCTAGCAGTTTGTATGATCTTGTGTTACCCATAATTCCGACAAAGGCTGAGTTCAAAACAGCAAATTAGTAGATCAGTTATAGGAGCAGAATAGTGAAAAAAAACTACCAACAAGAACACAATTGACAACACCACTCCACAGGAACTGGAAAGACACAGACAGCAGAGTTAATAAGAGGCTGAAATAGAAAGGGAAAAAAGGAGCATGCTATAGCAATCTAGTACTATGCGTGATCAAAGTGTACAGTATATAGCAATTATTGTCTTATCGGTAAGTTCTCAATCCACCTTCAAATGTTCTTTCCTCTTCTACATTTTCCTGTTTATCTGTCAGTTTGTCTCCTTTAATATTTTACAGACTCATTTGACTCAAATGCTTGGTATGATCAGCACTGTATCAGAAATTTTTTTTCTACTTCTTCACCTTCCCTCCCACAGCCATGTGCCTTCATTCCCCCTTTTTTTTTCATTGTTTTGCAATATACTGAGTTGAAAGTACATGCATCTTACATTCACTTGTCAGGAGCAATCTACAAGTCCCATAAAAAACACTGCAAAGAGTCACTTAGTTGTGCAAATATGCATCTCTATCTTCTTTTATTTCTTATCCCACTTTCAGTCAGTTGCTAAAAATAAAGGGGTGCATAATGCAAGAAACTAGTTTTTAAAATTTCTGAGCAAAATTGATTTTTTTTTCATTTTGTCTTAGATAAATGTATCGCAGTAAATTTGGCAAATAAGTGACCTGTATCAGAAATCTGTTGAAAATACAGAAGCCTAAGACAACTTTATGGCAAAGAAAGGGGGGACTCACATATAAATTATACTTTGACATTTCTCTTAATCTTAATCTGCACTGTGTAAATAAATCCTAAAAAGAGGAAAAAATAACAATATTGTGTACTCACATGCTTTAAAAAATGCCTTAAAGTAGGGTTTTTAAATTCCAATTCAGTCTCAGATTTTATTTCATGTTGTCAGTTTACTGAATCTTTAGATCAGCAACAATCTACCTACTTGCACAATTACTTGCCTTGGGCCACAGGAAGAAGAAAGAGAAGGAAAAAAAGCTTTTTCTTAAGAATTGCTTTTAAAGATGCATTTGCAGAAATTTTGTTTTATTACTCCTGACAGGTGCATGCAAAACCACTCCAGGTGCTATTTTTTACTCTCCTCTGTCTGCATTTTTAAGCGCGCTGTTAACTCCAGCTTCCTACAGAGTATCCCTTGGCTTGTCTCAGTGAATATGACAAAGTCTTCAGAGTCAAAAGTCTCTTAATTCTGATGTCAGAACTAGCACATGCAAAATAAACATGTTCCAGTACTGGGGTTCTCAGGTAAACATTAAATAAAAATCTTAAAGTACTGTTCAGTACACATTTTTAATAATAGAAACAAAGCTGTAAAGGTTCTATCAGAAGAGGTTAAAAACATGTATTAAGCTAAATTGTCATCATTAGTCCTTAAGGATTTCAAGGAGCTGAAAATTAGAAAACATTCATAGTTAAGATCAAGTATTTAATCTTATTTTTGTTTGAATGGAAAACTTGCATCAAGTTAGTATTAAATAGTGGTAAAAAAAATTAAACCCTCAATAATTCAAAGATAGTTTTTAGTGCAAAGTTACTGGATTCGAAGTACTTTATTATTTCATTAACTTGCTGAAAAGTTTCTCACTGAAAACATACCTTCTGAATTACTACTATTTTTCAAGCTTAAATGACTATTTGAAAAGTATTGCTTTTAATATACATTGTTAGAATAGATTTGTATCTATTCCCAAACTGAAATGTTATAAAGATTAGAAGTATGCGATCATTACAATTGGACTTGGGTAAGGAAGTTGTTCTTGCATTAACATACCAGGATTGTGAATGCGATCCAGGAGCTTCACAGACCGTGCACTGACAACACCACCAACGTGGACAAGAAAGCCTGGTGGAAAGGTCGTCAAGGTAAAAAATGGAAATTCCTGTTATGATTAAAAACAAACATCAAATGACTGCTTACCAACCACTGCTGATTGCCAATAAACATGCAGTGAATTCATAATTTCCCTGAAATACAAGCAAAGCAGTTACACTATGCCAAACATGGCCTTCACGCTTACTAAGCACTACGGAACCATATGTCTCCATATACTCATAGTATAATAAAAGCAGAAGTATTATACAATGTAAGAATACTTTTCCCCCACAGAGCTGTATCTCAGCACAATATTAATAATCAAAACTTTACACGCTTCTGTTAACAAAGCCTCTGTTGGTCCACTTTTAGGATGGTAGCTAAACAACATAACTCTACTTTCATTAGCCTGTACAAAATGAAGAAACATTTTCGTCAATTGTTTAGGTCTTACTGTTACAACTGACTGCAGTTTGATCCTGAAGCACAGCGTAAACAAACTGTAGTCTTGCAAGAGTTATGAATGCCTTATTACAGGAAAGCATACCTAAAAAATATTAATGGACTGCTCTGCTAGTGTAGCAAGCCCTGAAGGTAACAAGCAAATATTGACCTTCTAGAATAAAGCATGTCTTTGAAATACAACTATAAGTTCTTAAGCTAAGGAAATTAACTTCCAATTCATTTGCACAAATTATTTTTACCAATTCAAAATTAAAATTAAGAATAAGTAAGTTTCAGCAACTACTCAAAAATGTAGTTCATACAGCAGTGATATTAGTAATTTTTCATGACATACGTGATGAAATAAAACAGTCATATTCAAAGGAGGTGAGCCCAAAACCGTAAGATTTTATTTTCTACAGAGATATTCTATGGAATGTCTAATACACACGGGATAGTGCACTTATGGGGGAAAGGCAATAGATTTATGTTTAGCAATTCTAAATGCACAGAGGCAAAAAAAGAAAAACAAAAGAAAAATCATGCAATCATGGTTTGTACAGTCATGATGATTGATTAAATGGAAAAAATAAACATCATTTTATGAGAGAAAGTACAGTATAGATTCCTTTCTCACATAGCTGAAGCACTTGCAACAGTACAGTTCAACTGAGCTTCTACCCAAACAGCTCACATGCTGCAGATTAAATGACGATCACGGTTCTTCCAGCAATACAGAGCATGAAAAGTCCTCTTAAACTGAAGTCCAATGTTGATTTAAAAATTAACACTTCAGAATTTTTACCACCCTTGTTGTTAGAACTCTTACGACTTCTAAAAGGTCCTACAAACTTCCAAGTTTCCTAGATTTTCATTTGGCTCAGACTTTCAAAATTAAGAGGCAAACTTTGAAATCAGCAACCACAGTATCAACAACCAGGAGTAAAAAAAAAATATCCCCCCAAATTACCAAAACCTACAGTCATGCCTTATGATGCAGTTAAAAAGCAGGAAGATTTCACCGGAGGACTCTGCAAACCTCCTTGACTTATCTGTCGTCAAGAGCACTGATGATCTCTAGTGAGGGCTACATAAAAGATTCCCCCACAAGGTTCCAACAGATCACAAAGTGCTTTGCAGGTTATCAGAATAGTCAGAAAGCTCTGACCACAACACAGTCTGAACTCCTTTTCTGTATGTCTTTCATACCAAAAAATTGAAAAAATGCAGTACATGAACACTTTGTTAGAACCTTCTTTCACTGTGGCTCTGTAATATTAACTGTTCAGTAGTGATTCACAAGCGTACTGATAATATTTGTCCCTGTGTAATTCCATGACACTCATTCTGCATAACGTACCTTTAAGTATACAACATACACATTTGCTCTGTCCCTTGAATACAATTATCCCACATTAATGACATTACAAATAATTAGCTTTCCCAGAACTACAGAAATCAACCATTTACTGCATACGCCACCTATATGAAATCCCATTAAGCTTGTATTAATTTGTATTTTATACATACATCTCTCACACTTACACAGTGCTAAAGCAGTATGTAGTGAACAAAGTGACAATACTCTATAATACCCCAATACTCTAAAAGCAAATCCGATGCTTTTTAATCTATATGGAGATTCAGAAATTACTTTCTTTTTTCTTTCATTTTCATAAGGCTGTGTACTGAAGTCATTTTAACATTTCAGATTTCCAGTTTGCCTGATTTCCTACACTACAAACCAGGAATAAAACTTTGAAGTAAGAACATTGTTTTATTTCAATCAATATATTGATACTTACCAGTCTATATTATGATACATGCTAAAATTAGACCTACGTCCTATCACATAATTTCATCCACAGATAAATCTGGGTAACTGACTCACTGAACCATTCTGACATGCTCTTGTTCCGTTAACAATGTCTGTTCATTCTGATGCAGATGGAATTCCATCACTTCATATGATGGCTTTTTTCCTCACCTTTATTCTTTTAAGCTCATTTGGAGTTTTTGGGTTCATTCAAGTTCAAGCCTCGATTACATGTGGTAATCTGTAACACTTCAAAATTATAAAGCTATACTTATTGCATGAAAGAGATTCCGCAAAAACAAATGCGGTATTCCCGTACTAAAAATCTCCTCTATTACTGCAGTTTGCAAAGGACTAACTTTATATCAAGACAATGCAAGCACACAGTATTCCTGTGTGTGAAAAGACAAGACGATCTTAAAAGTTTCCAAGCTACAACTGAAGGTGGTCAATCATTTTACCAATACCTATTCACTATGCCGTTTTACAGTCATTGACTGCATAGGCCCTGAAAGAACTGTCACTGGTTTAATCCTTGCAACTACATAGAGATTTTATAGTTGGCATTTGTGGAAAGTTTGATAAGGTTACAATAAAATCCTCATAAATATTTGTTTAATACGATGTTTAAAAACTTTTGTGTATACACATACTTGTATTGCTAGTATTCTTTTTAACTACATTTCACACAAAGACACATAAAATAATGAAAACGCACATGGAACAGGCTACACACACATATCATTTGGTGTCAGTGCCAGGTGAAGCAGTTCTCAGATTTCCTTCCAGCCATTCACTCATTCCCATCGTTGTACCATTCCCTCAGATAATGCTCAGGTATGTTCATAGAGCTTTTCGGGCTGAACCGGAGTAGGGCACTGGTCCATGTTAAAATACTGTTAATTTCCTGGTTGAATTATTTTTATTCTAAGCACATTTACTGTGCCATCTCACAAGGCGGTCAAACAATGTTACAATTTTCTTCAACTGAACTGAGTGGATGGGCTGGGTAGTGACAAGAAGTCACTGGAAAGAAAAGTTGCGTAAGTCAGCGTTTCAGCCAAAAGAATCACACAGAGAACTGCACTCTTAACACAATAGTTATCCGGCAGTGCTCTTCAGAGATGAAGATCAACAGATCTCCATTTTGAAAAGGCAGTAGTAAAGATCTCTCAAGCACTTGCAGAATGCAAACACAGAGGAACAGAACAGCATCATTGAGGTCAACAGAGATAGAAAATACCATCAAGAGCAGCACTTGGCATTTCTACAAAAACATTTTTATGAGTAAAATAAGCTCAGATTTTCCCACTGATGAAAATATAGCGTATACATTCATAGATAAAAATATACACAAAGGTAGCTGTGCTACAGTTACGCTTGCTATCGACAGGCATCCTGTGAATTGCTAAAAATATATTAATGTACAACATAATACGTATGTGAGTTTTCCACAGCTGGTATATTTTCCTGGAAGAAACTGAGTAACATTACACTTCAGACAAAATCTGTTCTGGTTTATAATTAGAGCACATTTGATTAAAAAAAACTGTGGAGACATCCAGTTAAACGAACTGGTTTTAATATACCTTTGCATTACCGTATACCTAAATAAACTGAACTAAGACTCAAAAGAACTTACTATGTATCTAATACATGTGGAAATACATTACACTGATATATTGAACATTGAATTTACTGAATATATTCATCTATAATCAATATATTGATTTTTTTTTGCGTTCCCAAGTAAGTGGTACTCTAACTAATCCACACAAGTAACTAGAGAGCACTATTTATATGTGTAACATTAAAACAGACAACATAACTTGTGTTTTCATTCTAGTTAAGTAACTCAACCTTAAGGTAACCAACCGTAAGAGGTAGCCATAGCAAAAACACATACAATATGAAGTTTTCAAAAAGATGATATGAACTATTTTTTCTATCAATTAACAGTCTGCATGCTTTGCTACATCATCAATAACAGACTCAACATGTTTCCATCTCATTTTACAGAATTTTTTTTCCACTAGACTATATACAGACCTTATCAAATCAATGTGCAAATAATTCAAGCTCTGAAAATACATTAAGTGCTCTTAATTTACATTTTAATTGATTTTAAAAAGCTTCCTAATAACAGATCAGCCATGAAATGTTCGAAATGCTCACAAAAAATGAAGGGAAACGGAAAAAAGGCTCTTTTTAAAGCATTTTTGCCAAAGTAAAACATTACAAGCAAAAAGCCATGGATTTGTATTTAAAGAGAAACTAAAATTTTAACTGAAATGTATCAACATGCAAAATACTAAGCCAAAATAAGTCAATTTNGGTTAAGGCTAGACCCTGAGAGGAGGAGACAGGACTCTTTAACATGTGGGGAATCACAAGAGAGTGTAGGGAAGCTGCGAAACAGGAAAATTCTAGGTCCCTGTGGGGAAGGTGCTGTGGAGGAAAGTAATAGAGACAAAGAGATGTAGATTCAGAAGATGACTGAAGAAACAGATGGAAGAAATAAAAATGAAGCTTTTTTTTTTCCTCCATGAAAATATTTCAAATAATTGTTTAGAAATCCTCAATACAAGAAAAAAGGGCTACAAAGATTCACACAATGTGTTGGAACATACCCGCCTTCTACAGAACCTATGAGGCGATCCTCCCTTAGCAACGGATAACACAAAAAATGAGAAGAGAATCATCCACTTACTCAAAACAGTAGCTATACACTTGCATTTCACAGCTATAGTAGATTTTGTTTTCAACAAACCTGTATGGTTCTATGTAAGTAGTTCAGGTAGTCAGAAAGTGTAATTAAACTACAATTTCTTTCTGAATAAGAAAACACATTTCTTCCTTCAAGACAACTCACTAAAAACATATTGACAAAAGCAGTATATAATCTATAAAAAAAAAGTTGCAAGGACTCATTCCAAAATTTAAACAAAGAATTAAAACCACAATTTTTATTATACAGTCTATTCAGCATAGTAACAGATGGCATTTTTATTCCCATAGAGGTTCTTCAAAAAGCTGTAAATCTATAAAGCCCTTTTATTCCTTGAGAAGTGGTTTAAGTCACCATTTTTTAAAGGCTACATGCACACCATTTCATGTAGTAGGATGAAGGCTGAATTATGCACCAACTCTGTTTTTCAAAACTCGAAGTTTTGCAATTATAAACTGGATTTTCACCTTGTTTAAAGCTATTCCAATGTTTCTGAATTTGGCTTCTGTAAAAATTTAGCTAAATACATTATGGTAAAGTATGAAACTTACACATGCATCAGTAACTTAGACTAAACAGCAGTAATTTTTTTCTGTAACTTTCTTACCAACTGTAATCACTTGAGTGCTGTGCACATTACAGTTATTTGCTCCACTTTTCTTAATGCTTCAGTAATATACTAAAAAATAAATAATGTGTGTATAAAAGGCCTATTAAACACTCAACATTTTCACTAAGTTTTCAGACCTAAAAATTACATATTTTTAAACAGAAAATAACAGGAAACATTTCGCTTACTACAAGCTAAATTTTCACTTTAGTAGATCAGAAATACAAAATACCTTACCCTTTGTTCCAGAGCTGACTGAGTCTGTTGTCTTAAAAGAGTTTTAAATGGCCCCCCTTCTTTTCCAGCACTCCCACTGCCCATTCCTGAAGAGTATCAGAGTATCATGACATCACAATCAGAGTATCATGACATTCAAACAAACATATATTATAATTTGTAATCAAAGTTTGATTTTAAAATATATAAAATAGCAACTCAGAACAGTCAAATTACCCCCATAATTTTAATTTTCAGGAAAAAAAAATGCTGAGCATCACAGCTTGATTTGGGTTTGGGGGGGAAGGGTGTTTTAGGGTCTGATTCTCACATGACTAGCAGTGGTTTTTTAGTAATTGGACAACCCCCCACCCTGATCGAAGATCTTTTTCTGCCATCAACCTGAATCTAAAAAAACTTCACAATACAAAGACTTAAAAAAAGATCTGGGCTTGCAATTCCTTCCTATGAGATATAACTGTTTTTTTCCTTGCTACTATTGGGAGTTTTGCCTATTACTTCAATATAGATCTACCTTCTCTGCTTCTCACAGAAAGCTTCTACATAACCAGAGTTTCAGCCCTTACCCAAAAGGGCTGCGAAGTCACAATTAATTCCACACTGTTGAACAATGTTGCTCTGCCAGATTACTCTATAGTCAAGTATCTCTCTCTACTATCAGTTTAAAAAAAAAAAGTAACAAAAATCTGGCTGAAAGATTCAGAGTAACTAAATCACCTTTCCTAGCCACTGGGAGGAGACTGTACACGTAATTACAGCAGTTACAGCAGCAGTTATACAACGCATGATTGGGACCACAAAGAAAATTGCAAAGGCAATGCATATCCTTCGATTTGAAATATAGAACCTGAAAAAAATTACCAATTATTTTTATTTTAATATCTATGCAATGAAATATTCACTCATCTGATTCATTCAAATAAGAACTACTGCTCAGCATTTAAAACTGCCACACTTATTTGATTATTGTATTAACACACACATAACCTGCACTTTATCTGTAAATGAAAATAAGAAATAAACTCAAATTTTGCATAATATGGGTAATTCCTTCTTTCATATGTTTTACTCCCACCCCTGCCCCCCAATATGGGAGCTTTTCTGAAGAGATCAAAAGTTTATCAGATACTCAAATATCTTTCTATTGAATTATGTCTTATCAAGGAACTGTACTCTTAAATGAGTGTGTCGAGATGCAGGTTATATGTATGACAGCAAGTTACTTGCTCTATGGTTAGAAATCACAAAAGTAAAAAATAAACACATACCAAGATTGTGTTTTTCCTAAAGTAAACACAATGCTGGTGAATCAGATTTTCTTGGTAATATTTCATGCCTAAAAACATACTATCATTGGTATTTCTTGCATCTAAGACCATCAGTGCTCACTTGACAAAGCAAAAAGAAACCCTTAAGTTGTATAGGAAAGCACAGAATAAAGAACAAAAGGTGTCAGGAGGAGGATGAAATACAAACACCACAGTGCAAACAGTTATGAATGAAGCCAAGATCATAACTAATTTAACATAACAATTCCTTGCTAGTTTCTGATCAAGCGTCTAGTAAACATGAATGAGATTATACATATACATTAAAGTGCAGTTATTTGTTTTAACCAAAGACTGGGAGACCTGGAAATAATACCGCACTTAATAATGTATGTTAATTCATTCCTAACATTTAAAAAAATTACTAGGCTATCATTACCATATAACTATATATAAAAATACTATGATTTTTAACAAATATTTTTAGCTGTTCTTGGATAAGGAAACAAAAATATTAGTATCTGTATAGTCCCATTAAACAAGATTAAATTGCTTTTACTGTGTGGCATTGATTCTAAACATCACTGTCAGGGACTATACAATATTAAATACAGACAAACATAGCATAAATACTGGACATGAAACAAATTCAAAAAATACAAACTAATCAAAAGTTTCTACAGAAAAAAACAGTAGTATCAACTATTTAATTTAGATCTATGAAAATAATGCATGTCAGTGAAATGGAAGAGGAGGCAATACAAATAAAAAGCTTGTATGGGCTTTGTTTGAAAGAGTATTTTAAAAAGCAGAGTTGCTAGCCATCTGATAGCCATTACTTCAATAAATCATGAATGAATTAATGAGCAACTGCCTGTTCCATGCAAATTACAGGAACAACAACATGAAGGCAATGAAGAGCGTTAAAAAAAAAAGAAGTAAATTATTTCAGTGCAATTACCAAAGGAAATTTTGCAAGTGAAAAAGGAGAAAGTTCTGCAGCATAAACTACGTATGCTTCGAATCCTGTAAGTTCTGAAGCTATTTCAAGCTTCTGGGGCAGAAGTGAGAGATGATATGGAAAGTCATGTAGCCAGTAGTTTTCAGAGGCTAACTGAACAAAAACCTAGAGTTATAGAAGGTGGTGTGTTAAAATGCCCCCATACCAAATGACAACATTTTCTTAAGCTTGTTTAAAAGGCCGTAATAGATTGATCCTACCAGAAGCAGCTCTGCAGTGAAAGAAACACTCTTCCTAAGAGCAACTAGGCTGACACGGCTGGAGTGTAGAGGGTTAAGGCTAGACCCTGAGAGGAGGAGACAGGACTCTTTAACATGTGGGGAATCACAAGAGAGTGTAGGGAAGCTGCGAAACAGGAAAATTCTAGGTCCCTGTGGGGAAGGTGCTGTGGAGGAAAGTAATAGAGACAAAGAGATGTAGATTCAGAAGATGACTGAAGAAACAGATGGAAGAAATAAAAATGAAGCTTTTTTTTTCCTCCAAATGAGCTAGCACTTACTGCTAAATTATTTCTCAGCATACAAAGAAATGGAATGACAATACAGCTCCACAATGTGAATGAGAAGCATGCTCTCAAAAATCACTACCTGATTAACTTTATTTTGAAATTATTGTTTTTAAAAGCCATGGTAATCTAACGTTTATTTTAGATTTTATACAAAATTTGATAACAAATACTATGGAGTAAAGGCTAAATACCACATTCTCCTAACCCACTTTATCTAATTACTTTAATTATTTAGGTCTAAAAAGTTATTTTCCAGGAAGGCATGGATTTGTTTTATGATTTTGAGTCATAAATATTGCAGAATTCTAAGTTCCCACAAAGAAAAGGAGTTCCCAGCTTCTCAATTTCCTCCAAACATAAACTATGTCACATCAAAATCTATTACCTGACTAAAACACGTCGTGCTTTTTGTCAGTCTGATATTCTGCTAGTTTGCAGTGGCATAAAACTATATCGCTACTCAAAGAAGTCTAACTTTAAACCAAAACAAACTTTCTCAGCACAGAATAATCTCCCCTCATATTTAGATCAGATATACACCAGAATAGGTAACACCATCACAACTGCATTTTCTAAAAGACATTAAGGTAACATTCTCCTGATCTGGAGCTACTGAAAACTAGACGATTAAGGAGATCCGAGTTTCAATCACCTCTATTTAGTTGTTTATATTGTGAAATTGTGGTATCTGCACTCTTTTTCCAGGTTAGTCTCCATTGCAAACACGTGAACACACTAGCTACCTGACTGAGAAACAAAAAGGAATACAATGCGCTGCAGAAACATCAGAAAATACCAGTAATGGATATCCCAAATTTGATAATGTTTAATATGTCAAGTGAGAGGCTTGCTTTTTTTTTTAATTAAACACTAACATCACCAACTTGCACATTGAAATATTCCAACTTCGTAACAGTCTTAGGAAACGAAAACTAAACATATACAGTGAATTGTTAAAAACAACATACTGAATTTAGTATGTTACGGAAGTATCTTCTGCACATCATCAAATATTTGGTAAAAGGTAAAACAAATTACTCAAGAGATACTGCCCTTTTAAGCTTTTAAGATTCAAAATCTAGTATGTAATACCAAGATACAGAATTTTTAAATGCAACTAGTAAATCCTCTTCAGACTAGTTTCAGTAGCAGTTAAAAGCTGCTAAAAAGACAGTGCTAGTAAGCACAATTATGCCCACTGTTAGCTTTAATACTACAAAGATAGCTAAAAAATAATCTTTATATCCTTGAAAAATCCCTAAAAATAAGAGGCACCAAGTGTACAATCTGTTTCAGTTCTAAATGAATAGACTAGAGAGAGCCTATCCACCTATATAACATCACCAGGAATGATGTAAGGTTGCTGCTTTAAAAACTTCACAGATTCACAGTGAGTTGCCGCCTTCATAAATTCCGAACATTTACACCTATGAAGGTGACCATCGATGTCGCATTTTAATCCTTTACACGACACAACCCTTACCACAGAAAATCTGATCAAAAGAAACAGGTTTTCAAATGTTTCAAATATTCAGTAAACCAAACACAAGAATTTCTAATGTGTATGTAATAAGCATCCAGTTGTACTTGCCGGTCTTTTAAACAAGTGACCACCATAGGTTCTCCACAAAACAGTCATCGTTTACACAAAACGTCCCCTCCAAATATATAAAAAAGTGTGCTTTTGTTAATTTTTTTATTTGTTTTAAAAAGAGGACAGAGAATATAGTACTAAGCTAGCTTTCTAACTGGGAACACTTTTAAACAGATATCTAGGGAATAAACTAGGTAAAATATTTAATGTAACTGCATTTGAATGCAACATTTAACTCATCTGCTTGGAAAAATTCTTGAAAGGGGTGCTATCAAGTAAAGGTGAATCAACTAATAGGCTTAAAAATTTTTGAGATTAGATGGAGACAAGAATGTTCTGAGCTTCAAATACCACAATTTAAAACATAATTTAAAAAAGCAACCAAACTTTTAGAAACAATTCTGCAAAATATTTTGCCCTACTACAGCATAACTCAGGGCATCGGTCACATAATGGAGAATAAACAGACAATAATTCTTTGACTTGTCCTG
Organism: Steatornis caripensis; assembly: GCA_013398225.1. Classification (NCBI taxonomy): domain Eukaryota; kingdom Metazoa; phylum Chordata; class Aves; order Caprimulgiformes; family Steatornithidae; genus Steatornis; species Steatornis caripensis. The sequence continues at coordinate 323,125 of VZSC01016541.1, read as the reverse complement.
ACATTACTACTGACATGATTCTAACCACAGACTAAAAAATAAAGAGGGGGGAAACAAGTTGAAGAAATTATGATAGATCAACAGAGAAAGAAAAATGCTTTTTGAAGATGGCTGAAGTATAATATACTTTAAAAATATATACCGTGTATGCAAAGCCATTTTCATATACCAAGGAGAATAAAAAGACAGCAGCTGCTACATTTCTAGTATCGCATCTGCAAAAAGGAGTTAAAAATCACAGAGAAACGTATACAATATACTTACAGCACAACACATTAGGCTTGAAGACTACATAGTTTTAGGAACATTGTCTTTAACATACTGTGGTGAGAAACGTACTCCATTGATTTGTAATATGAAATGGAGGAAATAAGAAAAAGGCAATTACTTAGGACTCCCTTAATGGCCAGAGATGTTTTATTTCGACTTGAATACATTTGCGTTAGAAATGACATTTTAATGTTATCCAGAATAGTGGAAATATAGGCAGGATTTAAATTTTCACCCTACAGATATCCTTTCAAGCTTGAGGCGTGCTATCTGAAGTCTCCCAACTTCCACATCATTTTGATAACTTAAAGGCCAAAAAGCAAAAAGGGGTTGAATGAAAATAGAAAAAGAGAAACACAAATCAAACAAAAAGTGGGTGGAAGCGCCTTACCAGTTTTGGGTGTCAAACTCAAATCTGTGTCAGAAGAAGAGGACTGTCGACTGTAGGACTTGGAAGGTGAAAAGGAATAGGTTTGGTTTTTCAGAGGGGTGGAGGGTCCTGATGAATGAGTATTGGGATTGGGATCTTCATTGAAGGGAATCCTGCCAGAAGAAGGTGGAAACATATTCAGTAATCCTGTGCCAAAGGACCTGGCTGACAGCAGCATGATCCAAACACCAGGATGGGACTGGGGCAGGGCCAGCAGCTATTCCTTAGGTGCGAGACTGGGGATGAGGCCAGAGGCAAAGAAATGTTGTTTTACCCATTCAGCATTCTACAGATAGATGCTGATAATTTACAATGAAAACAATTAAGCCAAATGAAAGGCATGAGATGTGACAAAAAAATTATATATATGCAAAAGAAAAAATTGAAAACAGTTTATGGCTTAAAAACCTGGTCAAATACACAATGCTTTGAGTTAGTTCAATAAAGAAAAAATGATTTCAAATTATATTTGTGTTTATACATATTCGTACATTTATGTATATACACACACATATGCATTTTAAGAAAAAAAAATAATAGTATGTTTCCTTATCCTATAGCATCAGCAGCATGCCACAGCTAAAAACAGAGCGAAGAGGAGAATCTGTATGGGAACGACTATATTGACAAACAGTCCACTTACGCACAGATTGACTTACCTGCTCTCTAAAACCATCTCTTCCACAAATGGCACATACCCTTCCTATAACCATTTTAAAACCTAAACATCGTATCTGAATTATGCTTGAAAGCAATTATGAACTCCAATCAAAACGTGATTTCCTCCAATGACTGTAAAATAGCAAACATTCCCCAGACACATCAACTTCTTTTTACTTAGTTTCTCAGGAAGTAAGCAGGTTATAAAGAAATGAAGAGTGTGGCTTTGTGGAAGAGACTCCAATGCATTTTCAAGGAACTATTGCCTTTGTTTCAGCAGCTGCACACAGAGTAGTTCTTCACTGACAACAGAAGGTGTCTCCATGAGAAAATGAGTGAGAAAATACGGGTGGTACCTGCCTACACTGCCTGCCTGCCTGCCCTTTGCGACCACTGTGCCTGTGGCCTGCCTCTCCCCAGCTCTTGAGTCTGAGCAGTCTCGTACCAGTGTAGATGAGAGTGGGAACAGACACAGAGAAGTTCTGAGTAAGTCGTGAGCCAGTAGCAGTGTGAATTGGGCTGTTGTGAGTCGAGCGGCATCCATGGCTTGGCGGATGAACCAGCGGAGACCTGAGAGAATGTGCAGCCAAGGTGGAAGAAAAGAAAACAATACATACAAACAGGTTGCAAAGTTATGTTATAAATGATTTCAGGGAAGTTTAGCTAGAGGAGACCTCTTACTTTAAGCAGACTCTAAAGATTTAAATTCCTAGCATGCAAGAGTCCAGATGAAATAAAAAAAGAGAAAGGAACAGCTTAAGCACTAGCTTGTCAATTACTAGCGTAATTGATTCTTTGGCAGCAGGGCAACAAGTTAGTGAAGCCAAGAATAAGAAGTATTAGTTGATCTTGCTGGCTTTGAGAAACGTTCCCATTTTTTGGACCAAGGGACAATGATTCTGACAATATCCACCACCGAGCTGAACACGGATTATTTGGGGGGGTGGAATTTCCACATTTTGCTCCAGAATGAAAACTACGGATTTATTTATGAATACTTTTTAAGTTGGTAGTTACCAGGTCCACCTTTTTTTACATTATTTATTTATTTTAGAATCACCACTGTTATTTTATGCTGCATTGTATCCAGAAGCTCTTTTGATGGCAAATTTTTAAAATTAAGACAAGTTAAACAAGCTATGATTTGAAATAGAAACCAGTACTTCTGAGAAGTCAGAGCACACTGATGCCTGCATGACAAAAAAGTCTCATTACTATTGTAATAACACAACAGTTCAACTTAATGAAAATGGTTAATTCAATTAACACCTCTGGAAACATAGCATAAGTAGTATACTCTTTGGTGCTGTTTTTTCCTTCCAAAAATTGGATTGCTCTACCAAACAGAAAACAACTAATTTATCCAAGCAACAAAGAAGAAACAATTTGAAGAAGACTGCAAGTATTTTTCTACTAGTTTGTATGCACATTAAATAACTGCCTTCAAAGTGTGTTTGGTGCTGCAGTAGATATAACAAAGATCAAGAAATTCTACCTCTCATTAAAAAACTCTTCTCTGCAAGTACACCGTTTACCTGTTTTGCAACAGCCCTACTTGTTTTGCAACAGCAAAAAGCAAAGCACACAAGAAAAGATGAGACTACTTCAGGGCCATTCTCGAAAACCACTGACAGAACTGTCTGAATTCAAAATTCATCTTTTCTTATATACCCAGCATAAACGCTGACACCTGATTGTATTGAACTTAGAAAAATCTTAAGCAGAAGGTACATCATAAGAAGCCCTCACAAAAATCTTTATTGAACAAATAAAGAGTCAAGGCAGAACTAATTACTAGTTAGGAAATTGGTGGATCACAACCCAAGGATACATAATACCATTGCTATATAAATTCAAAGAAGTCATACTAAGTAAGCATTACCACTACAGCTTCTGAAGAAATAATGTAAGTAATCCAATCTAAAACATTTCAAAATCATGGAACATAAGTTGCAGACAACTAAAACTACAAAAGAAAAACAAATTCTGGGGGAAAAAAGAAATCACACCAGTTATGTAAAACTGAATGAGTATGAAAAGAAGAGAGATGAAACTTGTTTCCCTACAAACTATTAATTCATACTTACTCCTTCATTTCTTTGGATGGGGAGTTACATGCAGGTAAAAATGCTGATGTGTTACTTAATTTATCCAACGTGCAGGCTGTTCCTATGGCTCGTACTACTAGTCCAGACTCTCCCTCCAAATCAAAACACTGCAAATAACCAACAACCGCATTTCCTCTCATTTCGAGCACCTTCAAGCCAATCTTCCTTTGCAATTCACCTACAAAACAAAAGGTAAAGAGCTCATAATTGCAGTGAACTTTCCCTATTCTCTTTTGTGGTCTTTCGCCTCTGCTTTTGGAATTGCCAAGTCAGTAAAACAGGTAATAGATCCAATCTCACATATTTATGCCAAGCAGCTGGTCACAATCTCTTCTTCCTATAACACAGACTCACAGAATGGTAGGGGTTGGAAGGGACCTTTGGAGATCATCTAGTCCAACCCCCCTGCTAAAGCAGGTGCCCCCAGAGCAGGGTGCACAGGAACGTGTCCAGGTGGGTTTTGAATATCTCCAGAGAAGGAGACTCCACAACCTC
>VZSC01016541.1:280964-306511 GCA_013398225.1 Steatornis caripensis | reverse complement strand
TCCCTCCATCCCTCCTTCCCTCCATCCCTCCTTCCCTGGTGGCACATGCAGAACAGGTGGAGAGTGAGCCTAGAGACAGCTGCAGCAAGAGGCTTTGAAGGCAGGCAGTGAATGGTGGCTACCTAGTACTTGAGCCAAAAAGTTCATTTTTACTCTTGGTTACTTGGGGAGGATGTTATGGGCTAAGTTTTGCTGACTTTATCATACTTTGCCTAAAGCTGCATCTCTTGATGTTTTTTGATCTTCATGCTGTAACTATTAGGTAAAAATCAGATTATCATAATAAATGATTTCCCTGGTGGAATTAAAGAGGGGGAGGGAGAAGGAGCTGGCGCGCATGCGCGACGGTGAGCAACGGCGTGCGCCTGCCCACCCATGCCCGCCGCCGCTGCCCGGACCCAGCGGCGCAGCGGCCGCCGGGCACGCGCGCCGTGACGTAACGCGCCGGCGAGGGAATGGCGGCAGTTGTACGCATGCGCTACTTACGAGGTCACCACCGTCAGCGGCCGACAAAGCAGGCGTAGGGAGGGGGGAGCCCTCCGCCCCCTGCCGCTGGTAGCAAGGCACTGGGGCGCCTCGCCCCGCCCCTACGCCAAGATGGCGCCGCAGGTTCGGAGCTCCGGCTGGAAGTTGAGCGCCGACTTCTCGATGGGTTCCTCGCTAACGCTGCGACGGCGCTCCCAAGGGAAGTCAGGGTGCTTGAGCGCCGAGCCATCGATGCCCGGGACTGCCGGGGCAGCGGTGCGCCGGGCCGGGACCGCGGCCGCCTCCAGGCCCCTTGGAGCCGGACCGGGTGCGCCCCCCGCCGCTTCCCCTGTCCCGCCTTGTGTCTGCGGCTCTGCGGGGCCCAGAGCCGGGTGTCGCGCTAGGCGCGACCAGCCTTGGGGCCTGGCTGCTCGGCGCCTCTGGCCGCCGCGGAGGCCCTGCCCCGGGAGTGGCCGGCCGGCCGGCGCGGCCCGCTGGGAGAGCCCTGCCAGCGGCTGCGATGCCTCGGTCCCTCAGCCTTCCCCGAGGAAGGAGCTGGTCCGGTCCCGGGCTTGAGGGCCCGTTAAAGGGGAGGTGTGGAACACAGGTGCATCTGCGGGCGCTGGGTGGGGGAGTCCTTTAAGGGATTTAAACCAAACCCTGTGGGTTTGAGAGGCGGGGGGTTTCTTAATCGAAGAAAAGTATTTGCAGTCTTTGAGGGATTATGAATAGATTAAATGGAGTTTAGTTATCAGAAATAGGATTTGATATGGTTCTTGTAGCCAGGTTCTGACTTTTTGATGCCTGAAAAGCTCTTTCTGTAGGAAATAGTGCTGTAGAAGCTTGGGACAAACCAAATGAGCGGGGCTGGCCAGGAGTTACAGTGGATGCGTGTCTGGGAGTGGGAGCCTGGGAGTATGATAGCAGGTTGACGGGACCTGTGCGTTGTGGGTTGTACCACAGGCACGGTTGTGAACGGGAATATAAAAGAACCCTTGTGTTGTGATTAAGCAGTCCCCAGATGTTGAGCCAAGTAGTAGATCTGGTTGGATTACTTTCCCTTCTTTCTAATCTTACAGAAAGACTAAATAATGTTACGGGTTGGAATGTGATACTGCAAACGCAAACCATGTGCACAAAACAGAGTAGTGTGTGGCATAGCAAATTAACGTATAGAAGGTCTTTGGCTGTCTGTTCTCCAGGTAGCTGCATTTAGTCTCACTAGCATAGCACTTCTCTTTAGCTTATTTTGAAGCTATCTTTGGAACAATTCATACTGTTGTTAGTATTTATCATATCCGAGTGAATTATAAACATGCTAGATGTGTGTTTCTTCCTCATCCATCCGTGTTTCAGTGGAGTACTGGAATGAGACTGCTCCCAAGATAGGGTCAAGAATCAAGACCAGAACATACGTTCCTAACGTAGGGTTTTTACTTTAGATCAGAAACGTGCTTTTTGAATGGAATCTCCTGATATCACCTGCTTAAATGTTGTTTCAGCTCACATACTTGAGCAGTTACAGTTTTTTCTTAAAGTGTAGTATCTCAAACAGGAAATAAAGTTTCAGGGAAGCTTTACCAGTGTTCCCTCGTGAACATCTCCCTGTCTCTGGGATTATGAAATACAGGGATTAGTGCAGTGCATGTTTCTTTCTCAAAAAAAATCTGTTTAAGGATCCAGCTTAACAATGGAAAATTTTAGTAGTCAAAGGACTAGAAAGGAGAAAAACACCTGTTTTGGAGAACCATTTCAAATATGTTTCTTAGATCCTTGAAAGGATCAATTAGATATAATTTAATGCATTAAGAAACCTGCTTGGTGTATTATACCTGTCTTAGGGCTGAGGACTTTCTATACTGGCAGAATGAGACCAGTCTTTCCATAAATTACCAGGTTACTTAACACATTTCATGCTAATAATATTCCAGTTCTCTAGGGCCAGCAGGGACTTACAGAGTAAGTGAAAGGTAGAAGGGACTCGCCTGGAAGTTTGGTCAAAGCCCTAGAATATATAAACTATTTGAGGCATCTAAAATAACATTAGATTTCCTGCTGGTTTAGGCAAATGATGTTTAATATAATGGATATACCTAAAGCTATAGTATGTACTTTATCAGTAATATGTGTGCCAGAAGTCCACAGAAAATACTGAGGTATGTTTTCCTCATAAGGAAAAGATGTGACATCTGACTTTGCAGTTTAGTATCCAGTTTGTGTGCGGAAGCTGGGAGTTTTCACCGTCTAAATATAAAGCTCCATGTATCCCTTCTTTTCCAGTTGTAAGTATGATCAGATTTTCTCTTTTGTTTTGTCTTCTGCTTAACTGCTCTCTTTGTTGGAACTCCAAGCATACACTGAGCTAGATTTCCTTTGCGATAGACATACATGTTGAACCCTTAGTTTAGAAACTGATACTTCAAACAAAAGGTTTTCCCCGTAACTGCGATCTGCTGACCCATCACCCTAGGGCAGGTTTCAATTATGTTAGCTTACTAGCCTTCTTTNTAGCTTACTAGCCTTCTTCAAGATACAGGTTAGAAGGTGGTGGCCTGGGCTTTCCACAGGTTGCAACGTGACCTGAGATGCAGTGTGCTGTGTCTTAACTACGAGGAAGAGTGCTTTTTGATTATATTGCATTGAACTGATTTCAACAAAAATGAATGAAAAACGCTTTTGGGGTTTTAGTTTGTTGAGACACACCGAAGGGACTTTATATCTGCTTTTGCTTATTAGCATTCACAGAAGATACTGGCTCCATTTCTACTGCAGTTACTATGACGAGTAGTCTTTGAAACAGGAGTCTTTGTCAGCTGTTATCAAGAAAACTCTGCAGTGCCAGTTTTTGGTTTCTGTAAAAATCCCAGGATTTCTTTGTAAAACTACACATTTCAAAGCAATCTGGCTGAAATCTACAAGACACCAGTGCAAAAATAATTGTATAATGCTCAGAGGAGTCCTATATCCAAAGTGAGATGTAGATATATGTATCCTTAGTAAAGGACCCCTGCACCCCAGAAAAAAACCTCAGACTTACTGCCACTCTGTGCGCTACGCTGTATGCCAGCTACAAGGATTTAGACACAGGCAAAATCCTGATCACTCCTATTCATTATTGCCTGTATGTATTTGATCTGGCATTGCAGCCCCTAATCCTTCTCATTAGGTTAAAAGATCAGGAATGAAATGCTCTCTCAATAAAATCAGTAAAGTGAAACTCTCACTGAAATGAAGAGATGGGTTTTATTATGACCTCCTGAGGGGAACAAGGCTTCATTGCTGAGGTCTCTTATTTACACTGGAGGAGCACACTGTAGTTAACGTGTTTAAACAGAAGATTAAGAGCAGCATTAATGTCTGTTACTATCTATGTGAACAAATTCTTGCTACCATAAGGAGTCTCTAATATAGTAGGCATAAGGAAAGGATGGAAGTCTGAGCAGGACAAATTAAAACTGGAAATATGTAGACATGACTAATGGAAATGTGAATTATCATTGAGCAAATTATTGAAGACAGGCATTTTTTAATTGCCGGTAATCATAAGTCATTGGGCACACCTAGAATCTATAGCTCTGTCATTGAGACTGCATTTTTTGCTGACCTGTGGGTGAGAATGAAAAAGAAAAGGCTCGTGGCCTTGCAAAGATGAGCACTGTGTGCAGCAGGAAGATAACTGTGGGCAGGCTCTGGCCTTCCATGATTGTTGCCTTGCTGCTAGGGCAGCTCCCTCCCTCCCTCCCTCCCTCCATCCCTCCTTCCCTCCATCCCTCCTTCCCTGGTGGCACATGCAGAACAGGTGGAGAGTGAGCCTAGAGACAGCTGCAGCAAGAGGCTTTGAAGGCAGGCAGTGAATGGTGGCTACCTAGTACTTGAGCCAAAAAGTTCATTTTTACTCTTGGTTACTTGGGGAGGATGTTATGGGCTAAGTTTTGCTGACTTTATCATACTTTGCCTAAAGCTGCATCTCTTGATGTTTTTTGATCTTCATGCTGTAACTATTAGGTAAAAATCAGATTATCATAATAAATGATTTCCCTGGTGGAATTAAAGTATGTGATATAAATAATGGTGTACACGGGTGGTTTACTTTTGTCCTGAATCTATTCAAAGTCATTCCCAGGCTAGCAACTAAGTTGAGCTGACATTGGTGATAGATGATAATATAGTCTATTCTTATACATTGTTTGGGAATTTAATACAGAGCTTATTTGGAGACTGTATCCTGGAATTAATTTTTGAAGTTAAACATCAGGAAGTTCAGATACTGTACTGGTTATACAGCAGTTAGTCAGATCCAGATAAATGTGCTAATATCCTATAACACGTATTAAAAAAAAGCTTATCCAATGAAAAATCTTTAATGATACTCTAAAATACTATTCCTATGCAGATCTAGAGAATTGAGTAAAACCTGCTTGTCCTTTGAGGAAAAACAGAAGCCAAGAATTATTCTCAAGGCTTACATTTAGAGGGTAAAAATAAGGCCCACTATATCTTAGTCCTAAAGTTATATTCCTGAATTGTTTCTGTACACTTGTTTCCTGGATATCAAATGAAAGCATTTCCTTTGGAAATCAGATCTCAATACTATATTCTCTTGAATGTGACATCTTTCCAACAGTCTACTCGAGTCAATCTTCTTTTGACTTCAGCAGTTTGGGATTTGGTCCGTATCAAACAGTTCACAAGAACAGAGAGCCATCAGAATATTCCATTTCACGCTATTATTGCTGTGAAGGTCTCAATTTCCATATAGACTTAAAAGAAATGGGATAAAATAAATATTCACTAACGTGGGAATGTACGCAAATACCTACTGGGGGAGTCAAACAACTGGATCTGATGTCATGTTCTCAGCTAGTAATTGGATGTCATTTATCTTTCTTACAGTTCTGTGAGGGAAATAACATTGCATATGACTTGGTGCGTTTTATGAGAAATGAGTGGCAATGGCATAATTGGGATATCAGTTCACAGAGATTGCAGCAGAATCCTTTGTACACATGCGCTAGCGAAGATATTTAGTTACAAGCAGCGCAATAATCGCTATTCAGAGTGCTTCATGTTTACAAAGCCCTAGTTAATTAGTCAACACCTAGTTAATAATTTAATTAAATGTCATTGTCAGCAGTAGTATTTATATCATTAGAAGATAATTAGTCCTTCAGTGACACTTTCAGCATTTCTGCCCTTCCTCCTTTTAAGGGTTGAGACAAATGAAATATTTAACTGTGATTGTAATATGTAATAACTTACACAGTTATTAAAATGGTTATATTTGCTGTGGGTTTTATTCTGCTTAACATTGTTGGTATTTTCCTTTTTCCTGTCTAAATGTAATAAATAGATCATTTATTCAGGTCCCATCCTAAAACATGGAAACACTAATGAATGTGTATACTTACATATTGAAATTATTGTCAGGATCAAAGATGATGATCCTGAAATTTTGAATTAGGTTAATGTTTATTAAAGATACGGTCCTTGTAGTTTGTCTCATCAACAGCTATGGCACAGGCAGCAAGAGTACATACATACTGCTCAGCAAGTCAGTCTGTCTCGGAGGAGGCTATTCTAATTATAGTAACTCTGCATAAACTATCTATAGAGTAGTCTTCAGGATTCTTCACAAGATATGCAAGTTATTTCCTGGTGCATTAAAGAGATTAAATTGGATTACAATCAAAACAGTAAATCGTATTCTAAAATGTGGAGTGAATGCAGTTCTTAAGCACATGATGCTTTTGCTGCTTGTGCTCCATTTGGAAAAGACATGATGTGAGTTATTAAACACTAAAGTTTTTAATGTATCAACAATAAAAACACATTAATGAAGCAAACTCACCAAGTTTTGTTTTCAGCAGCATGTAAAGCCTTACATTCGGCTTCTTACAAAAGTGTCTGTACCGTGATACTCATTTGCTCTCGAAGCATCTGACACAGAGGTGTTCACGTTGTTTATTTTAAGAGTTCTGACTCTCATGCCAAGCTGGAGGAGACAGAAGAGGCTCCTGATCTGAATTCTGTCTCTTCCCTTAGTATGTGGAAAGCAGAAAACCTAGGCTCCTGACTCAGGCTGGTAAGGTTAGAAGCTTAAACTGTAAACCAAAAGTAATACCCTTATAATTCACTTTCCATCACCATTCAGTTTGTTGTGAAAAGTATGTTCTACTGCTGCAGAAAATGTCAGTCAAGCTCAGCTTAGCAAAGTGGTCATGACACATCACGTGGGTTAAGTAGGGGGAGCTGCGATTGCTATGAGATGAAGCATTTCACAAGCTAGCTAGAAAAACTGCCTCCAGATGCATAGTGATGGGGAAAAGCATGAACAAATAGAAGAGACTGTCCTCTTCTTATCCAGAGCCTTGAGGAAAGGGCGTGGGCAGGAAACCCCAACTAGAAGTCCCAAGTTCATTTTACGTTTCCTACTGAGAATGTGCATTGTGTCTTTCATGCTGTGGTGTGGCAAGAGAATGGTGCTGCTGCTGCTGCTACAGGATTTGGTGCTCTGCATTAGAGAGCAGCTCTTGGCTTAGTGATAAAATCTTAACGCTGTATATGAAGGCACACAGAAGTCCAAAGTGGAAGAGAGTCTTCTTATCCATGGCTGATAGGTTATTGGAGCAATGAAGATGACTACTTCTAAAAAAGCAATTTTTTTTTTTGTTTGTAACAGTTGTATTGTGGTTCCTGGACACATTGCTAAGTCCCCCTGCGTGTCAGAGGGAAGGCTCTGTTCACAGAGAAAGCATAAAATTTCAAGACCTGCAGGATAAGTAAAGCCCCACAAGGCACACTTTAAAAAAAAAAAAATCTTAATTTATGTATAGCCCTGGATGCATATAGCTACATTATGTAGAGTGGAAAGAAGATGGATGGTCTCAGTACTGACCCATTCCTTATTATTGTGAATTAATCCAGTCCACTCTTGATTACTAGCCATTGAGCAAATTCTTTACCACCTTACTTCTTAAGTAAACACTCCTGTAGAGTAAAACCTGGCTAACTAAAGTAGGGTCCCGTCATCTGTGCTTGTTCTCTGAGATTAAATATCTTAATTTATTCCTGACAGAGTTGTGTTCAATGCTGCATTTGACCCTGTTAACAGCAATTTATAGAGCTTTTGAAATACGAGGACAGTGTCTTAAAACTGCCTTCAAAGTACAAAAGTTCTCATTCATCAGGCTTGTTCTGCCTTTCTATGCTTTTATGTACAGGAGAATTACGATCATCACCTTGGACTGTCTTGATAGCAGCTGAGGGAGGTACTGCTTTGATTTTATTAGCAAAGATGATTATGAACAACACAACTTGAAAAATATATGCTAAATACATCGTTTAATTATACACTATAACTCTGCAAAATGACTGAGCATCTTCCAATGCATGAAAGTTAAATACAGACGTTAATTAGGAAAGCCAGGAGATAGGGGTGATAGGCAAAGCAGGCAGGGGCAAGGACATCACCCACGAGGGTCCAGTCCCACAGCACCCCAACAAGAAGAGCTGAGTGGGTCCGGTGATGATAACAGCTCAGTCAACAGCCCAGTAATTAGCAGTCAAGTCTATAGTAACAAGGAAGGTTGAAAGTCAAGACAAGGCAGCAAGGCGAGGCCGTGATCTGCAAGGCTGGATGAAGCCAACCCATTGGAGCTCTCAGGCAAGGACTACAGCAGGAGCAAGGGCAGCAGTCTGAGCCTTCACCCAGCTCCTCGAGCCCAGGGGCAGAAGCTGCAGAAGCCCTGGGTGAGAATTTTCTGAGCACTTGCCTGTTTTCGCCAAAGCTATACAGCTGTGGCATATAAGTGCTCATCTTGGACACTGGCAGCTAGAGCATGGGGAAAGAGGTTGAAGGGATTGCAGAGGAAGATTATGGAGGAGGGTGGATACAGGCTGGTGAGGGCAATCAGACCTGTTGTAACTGTGCTGGTGCGTTCAGTACCCTGATAAGGGTATGCTATTAAAGTTGGAACTTAAAGTAATTAGGCTGCTAGCTAGCACCAAACCATTAGGCAGCTGGGAAAAATCTGCTAAAATTTCAAAAAAATTAATGTTTAACACAGAATAAGGAGACACACTGCTGTATTTTTAAGGAGTAAGAAAAAATTGCTCTCTACAGCAGTCCAGAAGAGTTTTCATGTACACAAGTATGCGACTGCTATCCAGTGACAACTGTATCCTACAGTTTAGGCTCTTAGAGTAACAAAGATCTCAGCTATCTTGCCATTACCAAATGTAAGGACCAAGAACAGACTTGCCTTGGCTAATTTTAACAGTCTGAAAGAGGCAGGGATACATAAGAACACTCCAGTACGTCCATCCTGATTTTTTAGACATACTCACTAATTTTGTGTCTTAATTTCATGCTACTACTTTTGCAATGTGTCACAAATTACTTTCAATAGTATGAAAACCTACTGGTTTTCCTGATTTTACTGCTGTGACTCCTGAACCGTCCACCAAAGGCAAGCATATAATTGGTTTTCAAAAGCAAGCCTTCATGTAGTTTTTGCAAAGGTCAACCAGTTCAAGAATGTGTTGCAAAGCATAGCTGTGATCTGTGTGAAGACAAGGCCTTGAATTTTTGAAGGCCTAATTCTCACAGAGCTTCTGAATCCAAAGAGTTAAGTGCTATGTCCTGTAGTATCATATTTTATCCATGACCTCCCTTTCCAGTGATTTTCCATGTATGTTGCAGATTATCTCAGTGCACTATGTAAGTTTAAGTACTTTAAGTCAACAGATTAATCACTTCATCAGCCTTCACTTGGTTTTGGAGGATTGTTTTGAAATTAAGACAGACCTAATATTATTTTAACCTTGTTATTGTTTGCATGTGTGGGGAAACAGCTTGGTAGCATTGATCTTCAAGTTTAAAAAAGCACAAACTGTCTTGGATAACATTTTTCTTGTGATATCTGGCGTGTAAGATCTTGCGTTATAAAAAAGCGCATGTAGTGCTTGGGTTTGCTTTTTAGGTATTGCTGAGATAAGACAAGGCATGAACTATCACAACAGATGAGTTATACTGCAGATCAGTTATTCAGACTAACCTATAGCCGTTGATACAGGGTTGGTAGTTGGTGTAGTCAGAGTAGTCATAGTGTAAAAGCAGAGTCGGTGGTCTAGGGGGAAATTCTGCTGAAAGTGTACAACAGTAATTCTAATGCATGTGTTCTTAAGTGTTTGTGATGCACGCATATTATCTGTTTGATCATCATGTACTCGTGATATCCCCCTGAGCCGGGAATTCTTAGCTTGGTACCTTAGACAGACCAGAGCATAGGTAAGAACTAAAAGGCTGAGGCAAAATCTGTTTGGAAGTGATGCTACCAAGCCAGGGGAACGAACAGAAAAGTGTGGAAAGTGCTGACTTCCCTTGTAGTTTTAGATATTTGCCTGTCCTTTCTAATTCACATCCTGCACTTTTGTTAGATAAGCGTACAAAATTGTGTCTGTGGACACTTTTTGTTATCTGCATGCAGCAAAGAAGTTACAGCTTGGTTTTGCAGACGCAACATTTGCAGCTATGGTCTTTTCCAGTCTCAAACTGAGTCTTTGTTATTAGGGCACACTGTTACAGAAGTTGTATTTCAAATCTATCTGTGATATTGAATGGCTCCCAAAGGAAGGGAACCTTCAGCTGATAAACCAGATATGCGTTGTTTCATTTTCGATTCTCGGTGGCTGTATAAATTTTTTTCATGGAGTCACTGAGGAAGTGCTTTGGTGTGTGGTAAAATGCATTCCTCACTCACAGCTTTGTTGACTGGTGGTACCTAAATTGTGATGAATGAAATCAGGTAGTTGAAACCCATGCAGATGAAAAGTAATCTGGAAAAAGAATAATTCTGATTTAGCCACGTCAGATAACCACACGGTCAGATACAGAGAAGTCTCAAAACTCTTAACTAGGGGTGGGCTGGATGTAGACAGGGTTATGCTTGTGTGCCTAACCTTTCTCATTCCAAATGGCCACAACTGAAAACAGTAGGAGGCTGAATTTAAAGTACAGCTAACTGGCTCTTGTTAGCCACTTCCTTCTCCGATAAGAATAAACAGACAGGAATATCTGGTATTTCTTAGAGGTAATATACTACCCTACGTTAAGGAGCCCGTTATTTTTTATTCAGTATCAAAGAGGACAAGAGTTATCAAGTTTCTCGTGATTTAACTATGCTTGTTGGTTTTTTTAAAATTTAAAAAACCTTTCTTGTCCCTATTACTCACATTTGAAGGCTGTGTCAGAACCTTCATGGATGATTAGAAATTTCCAACTAGAATTCCAGCAGCAGTTTATGCCTATTTTGTGCACACCGGTATTGTTTTTTAGCCTAAATGGATCTTTTCCCTTTGGGATGCATCTGTCCAGAAACTTCTGTGATGGGTGGTTTTGTCCACACACAGCTTTTCGTGTACTAGATGGAACTAGCCAAGATCAAGACTCATCTTACAAGAGGATGGGGGTCTCCATTTACCTCTTCACATTATTATTCTTTATCCATACCTGTTTCGTTTTTTAATATACGGGACCAGAATTGTACATGGTACTTCAGATGAGGCCTCAACAGTACTTCGTACTATAATTCCTCTACTTCTGTATCCCACGTACCTCTGTATTTGTAGGTAGTCCCTGCTGAGACTATCTTGCCTGATACATACTAGGTTTCCTTTTGCCTTTTCAACAAGCATATTGTATTTGTGTGACAGGCAAGTACATAAAATCAGAATAATGCTCTATCAGGGTAAAATTGTAAAAACGGGTATAGAAACTAAAAGCTAATGTATGTGTGTTCTACTCGTGCAGCACCAGTTGATACGCAGCTGGGCTTATGTACAAAAAAAACCACTTGAGAAGTATGCAGAGCCCTCTGAGGACCTGGGTTGCCTCAGCAGTCGGGGAAGGGCTGGGAAGGTCATCAAGGGAGCAGCAAGGCTCGGTGGTGGGAGAACTCCCTCTTTCTCTCAGATCTCTGTGCTCACGTGCAGCAGCATGTGTTCTGAATACTCAATGTAGAAATAGGTTCTAATTCTTATGGAGCATCAAGCTAAGAAATCAAAAATGTACTGAAGATGGCTACATTAATGATTTAACATACGTTTTAATGTATACACAACGCAATACATTGTTTTCACTATGAATTTCTGCTTGTGTGTTTGCAGGCCTGTGGGTTTCCACCAAGGACACCAAAAATAATCTGATGGCAGGTGACATCGGTGATCCACTCTTTTATTATCAGCAGCATCCAACAACCAGAGGCTTCCAAATGTAGGTGAACGTATTCTAATATTCCCTAAAAATATATGCAGTGCAACTGGAGTACTGTGTCCAGTTCTGGGCTCCCCAGTACAAGAGAGACAGGGAACTACTGGAGAGAGTCCGGCGGAGGGCCACAAAGTTGATTAGGGGAGTGGAGCATCTCTCGTATGAGGAAAGGCTGAGAGACCTGGGTCTGTTCAGCCTGGAAAAGAGAAGGCTGAGAGGAGATCTGATCAATGCTCACAAATATCTAAAGGGTGGATGTCAAGAGGACGGGGTCAGACTCTTCTCAGTGGTGCCCAGCGACAGGACAAGGGGCAATGGGCACAACCTGGAACACAGGCAGTTCCACCTGAACGTGAGGAGGAACTTCTTTACTGTGAGGCTGACAGAGCACTGGAACAGGCTGCCCAGAGAGGTTGTGGAGTCTCCTTCTCTGGAGATATTCAAAACCCGCCTGGATGCATTCCTGTGCAACCTGCTCTAGGCTAACCTGCTTTAGCAGGGGGGTTGGACTAGATGATCTCTAGAGGTCCCTTCCAACCCCTACCATTCTATGATTGTATGATTGTGTGATTCTATGATTCTATGAATAAAGTTTGGAAGAAAAAAATTCCCTTCTGAATTTTGTCAATTTAGTTTTTACCCTACAAGAATAAGATTTAATTACCCTTATCTTAATTATCCTTAACTCGATACATGCAGTAACTACAGGTATTATTATCAGCCATAAAGTTATTCATCCACAAAATTTACCTAAACTGCCCAAAGCGCTATTGTCCTTAGGCCTATCTCCCTTAAAAATGCTTTTCTTTACCTTATTCTAAATTCATTGGACATAAGTTTTATTGCAGTGAATTCCATGTTTTGCTGATAAGGGACATAAAAGTAGTGACTAGGTTTTGGAAAATGTTTCCATAGGCTATGTCTATGGTAACAGCTTATCTTACTTTTTAAATGCTTGTACTGCTTTCACTCACCTTGTGTCCACACGGAAACATCTTTTGCTCACTTAAAACTGAAAATGACTATGAGGTTTTGTAAAATTGGGTCAAAGACATAAGAAGTCCATCTCCACAGCTACTTCTGGGCCTGTTTCAGCTGCTTCTTGAACTTTGAGCCTAAGCTTCTCTATCATGTGGTTTTTCTATGATTTCCCTTTTTTTCCCCCTAAAATTAAGATTGTGTTTCCCGATACACTATTCAAAAACCCAAACCCTGTGCTAATTACATTTCATTTACTAACCTTTTTCTGTTCTTGTTTACGCTCTCAGCAACTGCATCAAAAGCGTGCTTTGTTC
The DNA here is from genome assembly GCA_013398225.1 of Steatornis caripensis. NCBI lineage: Eukaryota > Metazoa > Chordata > Aves > Caprimulgiformes > Steatornithidae > Steatornis > Steatornis caripensis. The sequence continues at coordinate 293,482 of VZSC01016541.1, read as the reverse complement.
TTGTATTTGTGTTCTGCTCTGTGATCCTTCCCATATGAAATTCAGATTTTGCCAGGCTCTTTTGGCCAGGTAAAACCTCTTATTTGTGAGCTTTTCTTTCTAAGAGAAGTTCACTCTTCTTATGAAAACATCTAGTGAATTATGAGGATCAGATCTGAACAGCTAGCTGAGGAAAGAATGCTGAAAAACACCACAAAGATAAAAAAAGGAAATTTGAAGTACACGGAGAAAAGCAGAAACCCAGAATATTTCTGGAAGTAATTAAAGAGTTTGTTTTATTAAAAAGTAAGCAAGGGAGATGTTATTGTAGGAAAAAAATATTTTCTTACTCCTTAAAAAAATATTTTCTGTTTGGTTTCTGGCGTCAACTTTCACGTACACACATGATTAAGGAGAACTTCTTGGTGGAAAAGTTTTCCTCCTTGGTGGAGGAAAAGTAAATCCCTGACTGGCAGAAAGTGAACTACAAATAAGATGTGACCTTAAATTCATCAAAGGGGTTTTTAAGGTGATTATTGTGTTTATTTTTAAGAGTTTTGAAGTTTCAGACATCTGGGCTCATTCTGCTTTCTTCATCACAAGTCCACATGTGGTACTGGCTTGTAAGACAGGATCTGCTAAGGCTGTGGCAGAGCTGGTTTGGGGACTCTTTAGGGATCACACAGAAGTTGACCTTGAACCAATGACTTTATGCAACTTAGGAAAGCAAAGTAAGGCAATGATTTATTGAGCTAGAACTGACCATCCCAGAAGAGCTGCCTTGTGAATTCCACTTGTCCACTGCTAAAGATCTGTGAATGGTATTGCAGGTGTTTATATAAACACACAATTCTGAACAATTAATCCATGCGACTGTAGGATCAGTCAATCTACCTTTCAGACATTCCTTCAGTATTTCTGCTTTTGTGTACTTGCGTTTTTCTGCTGCTTAAAGCTTCCTGTTCCCAAAGACTGTGGGAAACAAATACTTTGAAAGCTAAGCAGGGAGTTAAATGTTTGTGGTAGATTAAGGTTTTAGAAATGTTTTTGTCATTTATTTGTGGTAAAAAGACCAGTGGACAGCTTTTGGCATGGCTCTTAGTGATACATTTGATTATGTGATCAATAACTGCATAGTAATGGCTTCCCACTGTTTCTTTACAATGTAGGTAGTTGCTGGTGGTGCTGGAAAGATTATTTCTGGTAAAAAAGAGGAGGAAAGATGATTATCAGGAAAACCTGTTAGAACCTAAACCTCTTCAAGAGAGACTCAAAAAATCTCTCAGATCCCTACTTTTTTGCATTACAATATTACTTGTAACAGACATTCACAAAAGCTGCTGAGGGGTTGCTTTGCTTACTCTAAGCATTCCTTTAATTCTGTAGGTTGAATAAACACATTGTTGCAAAGCATGAGAAAGTGATTTTTTTTTAAAAATTACTGTTACTACAGAAGAGGGAGTTGGATTACAGAAAATCATTCCCCTGAGAAGTAACACCTCCAAAATAATCTTGCAATGCAAAAAAACCCAAAATGAGTGATAATTAACAGAGCTAGCTGGCGTACTGTTCTTTAAAAGTTAAAGTGTACATCAGTTGGAGACAGGATATCAAATATCAGCAGGGAGAACAGCAGGAAACTTTTTCCACTGGATGAAAGGGACAAAAGGAAGAAAAACAAGTCTCAGTTGCACTAACAGCTGACAAAGCTCCTGACATACTCGAAGCACAGCCAATTGTAATGAATACCAAGGAAAACAGTATCTTCTAAACAAAAATGCTGCTCACTTAGAAACCTAAAGTCAAGATAAAAATCTAAATCTCAGAGTAACATTGAGGCAGAAGATACCCTAATCACAGAAATGAAACAAAATGCTGCAGTTGTGACCTGCTTGCAAAAGATTTTCTGCTGTACTCTGGGTGAACCTCAGCCTTTAGGGATGGTGGGCAGGGAGGCTCATCTGATACAGAAATGCAAAATTCCAGTGTGTGAGAAAGGACCAGAGGCATTACTCCCCATGTCTGGTGCTTGGAGAGAGGGGGGTGAAGCTGGTATGAATATTCTGTCCTTTTCACATGTTAAAAGTTTGCCGATTCCAAGAAACCAGAAAATTTACCACATCTTCAAGTGTAAAGACTGCAGAGTTGAATCTGTTTTACAAACAAAAATACTGTACGGGAAGATGAGAGAGAAACAGAATTTAGGAAAGTTGGTAATGATTAAGAATATGTGTTTGCTTACGCTGCAGTGAGGCTTCCAGTTCTTTTTCAAGGCGTTTTGATAAAACTTTGATAAAACTCTGAATTCCACTTGCGCTTGTTGCTCGTAGTAAGACACTATGTTCTTGTAATAGCAACTCTTGTTACCTTTCTCCTTGATTACCCTCCTGCTTGCATACTCCCTGTTGCCTGAGGTGGCAGGAGCCAGGGAAGCAATTCTGCTCCCCAGCAGTCCTCTCTGCTTCTACAGTTGTTGAGCTCCGCAACCCTATGGAGGAGAAGACAGAGACTTTGGCAAAGTTTGGCCCTTTACCCTTGGTATATTTGCTATTGGTTTATTGCGTTGTATTTATTTTTTATGGTATTATCATTTTACTTTGCAATGGGACTATATAGCTTTATTATCCCTAAAATTGAAATGTAATTTAATTAATGTGCCAAGCTCTCCCTTAACAAAAATACAAATGAAGCTGACTAATTCAGTAATTTCCCATGCTTAGCAACAGTTGCAAACAGAGAAGTCTCTAAAAGATATTTACAGCCTATGATTAAATATCAGGCTGTTCTGAGCTGTTCTGTTATGCCCACAGTACTTCTTTAGCAAGCCCCCACTAAGAATTCTAGCCTCAGGAGTAAATAAAATCTGTATGACAAATAATCAAATAAACAATACTGAAAAAAAAAATCTTCAGGACTTGCAAAAGCAGCCTGAGCTGGTGACCTACAGCTTGTAGGTTCAGAATGGAAATATGACCCTGCTTCTCTGAAAATGAGATTTGCTTCTCCCCTACCCACTTGAGACCGGGTTGTTTTGCTCCATGGTGGAACCAGGGCGGGCGCTGCCAGGCCCTGGGGCACTCATGGGCTTTAACGGCCCTGCCCAGCCTCCCCAGGACCCCATTTCAGTCCAGCCTGCCCTGTGCCTTGGCTGGGGTGGTGGGATGAGCCCCCATAGCACTCAACCCCCAGGGCACCTCTGGCCTCGATGCACCTGGAGGGGTGGGTGGAATGCGCACCCTTCCTGGCTGAGGGCTGACGGCAGCCGCGCTCTGCTTTGAACTTTAATCCAAGCTCATGTGACCGTACAGACGTAAGTAGCCTGTTTCACTTCATTTGGCTCCTAAAGAAGTAGATGGTGGTTTTCCTGATGACGGCAATGGAAGCTGAATGGGCTGCTCAAAGGTCTGCTCCTCTGGCGTAACTGATTTTAACTAGGTGGTATAAAACAAAAAAAGAAGACCACAAGGGAACAGGAATCAGCTAAAACAAACACAGAAAAAAAACTCAAAAGACTGACACCCACACCCCCCCAAACAAACAAAAAAACCTCACCCAACTAAAAAGAAGCATGTCTATTACAGAACAAAAAGAAGAGCTCCAGAAAAGGAAAATGACTGCAGAGCCACGGACTGATTTGGGGTGCTGCTGCTTGTTCCTTCGATGCAGTGCAAGTTGTTCATTAAGGAGCTATGTACTTCCACTCTACCGGCAGGAAAGGACCAAAGCATGAGAGCACTACTTTAGAAACAAGGCAGGGGGATCAAAATAAAGAAAGAGGCAAGGTCTGAGCAGGGGATACTAAACTAGGTTATGCTGGATAATTTTAATCCAGAGAAACTGGGATTAGCCACCTTTCAAAAGTGAAGGGACCTCTCCCTTCTACCCAGCTGAGAAGTGGCAAATACAGAGACAAAAACCAAACAAGTTACTTCATCGGCAGCAAGAGAATGGATAAAAGCTTAGCTCAACTATCCTTTCTTTCAGTGAGAACTAACAGTGATTCTTTCCATTCATTCAGTAATTTCCAGTTACAGGATTTAAAACTGCATTTGGGATTGAAAGTCCCAGTGAAATTCTAAAGTCGCTCCTACTCAAGTTATTAAGGGTGGACAGACACGAAGTCCGGTCACATTAACCTTAGTTCTGTAGGAAATACACTCTAAACAAAGATGGAGGTAAAGCTTAGAGAAGAGAGGCACACAGGGGCACCAAATGAAGGCATCCAGCTTGAATACTGGGCGCGCAGGGCTCAGTACGCAAGCTCGAATACTTACAGAAAGGATGCAAGGCCCAGAGTCCTTCTGATTATCTATCAACTTGACGATACAAGCGCAAGAAAGCAGCATAATTTCTACGTAATTTCTATGATTTTTTTCAATCCTTGACTTCTTGGAACTAGCGACAAAGTTGCTGGGAATGGTGTTTTTGTGGGGAAGATACTTATGCCAGTTTAGTAATTTCTTCTCTCATTGATGCAGAATCATGATGATTTCCTGCTCTTTCCTTCCCCTTCTCCCTCTCATCTCCCCTCTTTGCCACCCTTCTTTGCCTTTCCTTCTCCTTTATTATTGATTCAGGTAGAATGTTAATTGGCAGTCATTTATGTGTGATAACCATACTCAAGTCTCTCAAGATAATTCCGTACATATTTTAAAACTGTTTTAATCTAGTTCAGCTAACTCCCTCCACGCTTTTTATGCTATAAAATTGATTAGTGATTTCACTGGAGAATACAGACTGGTATCCTGATAGTACCTTAAAAATAGGAAAAAGTATTCTAGGCTTATTCTACAAGCTTACGTAACATTTAAATGCACAATTGATATTTTCTTTGTTCACAGAGAATGTTTCAAATTGCTGAGGTTTATAACTTTTCTTCGTAGGAGGATGTTTGATTAGTCAATAAAATGTTAGAAAAGCTTAAATTTATAGAAGATAATAAAAGCCATTAAACTCCTCCTCTGATATTGCTGCAGGTGAATTTATTCTTGCATGCAAGGCATCCTAAATCTGCCTAAGTAGACTCTTTTTGGGTACTTACACAGTATGTGTATTTGTTGCCCTTGAGAAAAAAAAAAGGATATGGTAAATCATTGCACACGTGTACAGTTCAAGTTTAGTCAAGGATCAGTCAACTTGTAATTAGTCTGCATATTTTAAAATACAGATGTATCTATTAAAATAAATGCAAATACTGGCCTTTATTATGATTTTGTACTGCTGTATTTAACCTGTATTTTTGAGTAGTGTAATTAGTACAAAGATTTTTCTCTTCTTTCTTCATACCCAGTGGCTATAATATTTTATAAATAGCCCTACACCAATGTAAAGTTTAGCCCCACCAGCATGGAGACATCACAGAATTTCTTGCTAAGCTACTCATTTTGATTTAGCACCTGCTTAAGCATAAGCCTGACTTAAGCAGGTTTTGTCAGGTTTTGTCTCTCCACTGAACTGAGGTTGGTTAACATGCACATTTAATTGTTTTGCTTAGTTTGCTTAGATTTCTGTCAGGATGTGTGACAGGGTAGCTAACTAATCACAGCAGTTCAGCCTAGAGTTCATGGGCTCAGAGCCAGGGACAGCACAGAGGGAAGACACCTGTGTGTTCATTTGAAGGGGCCTTGGAGGTAACCAAGCCTATTGGCACTGATGTCCAGACTTCCGCTAGAAACTTCTGAGGTTTCCAGGTGAAACCTTGAGGAGCTGAAAGAGCTACAAACCACTAAGATATTTCAAATGTAATCACATCTGTTACCACATTACATTATGCACTGCACCGCTCCCATGTTGGAAAAAATAGGGGTTAGATAGTCAGGAACTAAGCTAGCACATGGAATTTGTCAAATGAGTGTCACTAGTTGGTAGCCTACTAGAAAATTAAGACATAAAACTGCACTGAGCATTGAGGCTTTTGCTCTGCTATCATATGTAGCTTTCAAAATATACTTGAGAAGGCTATAACCTATTATTCTGTCAAGCAGCTTGCACAAGAGAAGGGTTTTTACCATTTCAACAACATACCAAGCAGTATCTGTCTTAGAGAAATTTGTAAACTGTGAAGATTTTTATGAAATAATCTATTTCAAGCTAGTTTTCACCAGGATTAAAATGAAATCTGTTTATAGAGTACAATGAACATACGACAGAACTATCAACTTATACGTTGAGAGTTGTTGCCGGTAAATCAATATGGATATTAGGGCACCAGGCACTTTAAAAATCGATATAATAAATAAAAGAGTTGAATTACAGTTTAGCACCGCGTGTACAGAGATGTGATTCATCTTGACACAAATAATACATGCTGGATAATCAACAGAGATGACGTTCTTTAAAGCACTGAAGAAAGCCTGTGATCAAAAGACTGGACTGGAAGTCAAAAATTATTTCCAGGCCTGCTGACTGACTGGTCTAATGGCAGGTTTAACCTTGTGATGACTCAATTTTTGTATTTGTGAGATTAGGACAAGAGAAAGTATTTTGAGACTCTCTGCTATGCAAAATGTTATTAAAATTAATTATGGCTAGAAGGGGTGCGTTTCCCATTTATAGTCACTTTTATGCACTGCATTCTTCTGAAGCAATTACTGAATTACTGGGTTTGGAAAGCAGCCAGGAGAACTGCACCTGGGAAGTTAAAACTGGTTCTGAGCCTGATGTTGCTCTTTCCTTTGTGCTTTTTTCTTCTTTTAAAGAGCTTATAAAGCATCCAGCACTGACCTAAAGGCAAGGTGAAAAATGTAGGAATAAATGAAATGGCATGACCTGGTTTCTGATTAGCAGAAGAAGGAAAAGAGAATGGCCAAACAGTGAGGATAAGCAGGTCAGACAGGCTGTATGTAGTCAGTACCCAGACCACCTGGTAGAGCACAGGCCTGGCGGGGACCTAAAGCACCTTGTTTTCTTCTGTTCCGTGTTGTGTACATCTATGGTCAGCCTTAGAATGACTTTAATTTAGTATGATGTACCTACAAAAATATCAGGCATTAAGAGAAAACACATTCTCTTTATTCCTGAACCCTTACTTCATGTAACATCAGGTCTTTTGAAGAACAAGTCTACAGCTGACCTGAACAATTAGTAGCCTGTGAGGAACCCACTAGAGTTCTTATTAATGAATTTCACAGTTTGTAGGGTACAGGTGTCAGGAGGGGGGGAAGAAAAAGGACAACACATTTTTCAAAACCGAAAAAAGTACTATTGGAAACTTGAGAAAGAGGCGCAGTCTTCAGAAGATGTTTGCTGGGGTTTGATTTAGACACAGCAAATATTTGCAGGAAACAAAAGGTAAAAAGGAAAGGAAACAGTGCGAGTAGCTAGCTGTAACTTTTATTGAATTGTTTTTAAACAGGAATTAAGGATTCCCAGTACACCATAAGGACAAGCAAAAAGGATGTGTCTTTATACTCTGACTAGAAAGGTGAAGGTGCTGCTGCCCAAGTGTTCTTGGTTCTCTCATCTATTTGATAAATATTTAGTAGGCAGAGGTTCAGTTCCCTTAATTCCCAAACAATCCGAGCACCATGAGTGCTCCAACTTCCGTTCCTTTGTTTTTAAAATATACTCACAGCCAGCTTCTGGAAATTTAGTCAGACTTGGCTAAATTAGCAAGGCCTCTCAGAGCTAACAACTGAAAGCTTCTGGTAGGAGTATTATGTCCAGCATTAGCAAGATTGAATCTCTGTTTAGACCAGTTCTTGTTGAAATTAACATACAGAAGCCGGAGCATTCAACCTTTGATATTTTATTTCAACAAAAATGTCACTTTGCCCTTAATCCATAAATAAGCCTTAGTTTATCATCTACCAAACTGCCTGAGCTGTAGCAGAGGGCACCATGTATCACATGCTTGATTGGACAGAGTGATATCATGCTGTTATGGTAGTACTAACTTATAGGACTGAACAATGTATAAAGGTGAGTGTGTTTAAAGAAAGCTTTTCTTTTTCAAAATTAAAAAAAGAGTTTAACTTTGAAGGTGTCCTGACTTTTCGAGAAGAAAAAGTAGAGTGGGCTAATGGAAGAAATGGGTAGGTCCAGTCAGGTGAGGTGGAGAAAGAAGATTTTAAGGAAGTGGTGAGTCAGCATATATAAAAGACAGACACAAAATTAGAGGAAAGAGGGTTATAAAACTTGAAACATTTTTTTAGGGAACAGATTTAAGCAAAGCAAAGGCAAGCCAAAAGCATATTACCACTAGAAATGTACTCAAGCTATAACATTTAGATCTGGAAATTTTGTGACATTTGAAATTTGATCCAGACCCCAATATTCTTACCCTTTTAATTCTTAATAGAAAAAGGCGATTAATACAGAATAACATATTTACACTAGCACCACCAAACCGTAAACATTTCATTTTCATTTAAAATACAAGAGAAGGAAATTTTGTTTATTGAACTCCCACAAAGATAGAGTCCTGGCTGTAGAGATTTTAAACACTTGGTCTGAACCACGGTTTAGATGGAAGAGAATACTAAGATTAACGATCACGAGGAATGACAGAAAAAAGATTTAAGAAGGAAATTACTTGAAAAATTATTGACAGACTATTCCAAATGTTTATTCCTGTCTGAGGGGAAAGGCATACAGGTGAGTGAATGAAGAATAAATATTTGGATAAGGCGAGGTATTCCAACAGGAATCATAGGAATAGAAGTGATGATGCACTTTACATAGTGAGGTCATGCAAAACCCTTTGGTGATGACAGCAATTCTCGGTAGAAGACAAGGCGCATTCACAAATAGATGGTCGTGGGAGACACAGTGGAAAGGTTACTAAAGCACTGCACTTTTGGAGAGGAATGTGTGTGAAATTAATGAGAACTAAACCTGTAGAATTACCTGTTTCCCTCATGGCATCGTTCACTTTGAGTGTAAATTATGCCCCTTTCCCCTGACCTGGGTCTATTTAGAGTAACAACTCTTCAGAGAAGAGATAGGCCGTTATTCTGTTTGTGTAGTTCTTGTGTCTATGGCTAACTTAATAAACTTGCGTTATAATGAGGAACTTCTTGAGCCTTCAGTGTTTCCTGCGTGGGAAGATCACAGAATGGGACAGGAGGCAGGTACTTGTAGGGGTAGGATAAAAATATTTATAAAAATGGAAGGAGTATTCGTTCCTTTCTTTTTTTTTTTTAATTTTCCTTGATTGGTAAAACGCTGTGGTACGGTCTGGGGTCTTTTTTTTTTCCTTGGCTGAAAATAACTTCAAGGCAGCAAGGCTTTCAGCTTAAAGCAGGAAGAAAAAAAAAAAAAAAGACCGTAACTGTTCTGCACTGCTCATGAGAAGGATGCTCTTGATGAAGACGTTGAAAGCAGGGCGGGCGGGGAGCGGCATCCCTCCCCAGCGCCCGAGGGGACCACGAACGGTGTCGGAGCAGAACCGGGTGAAACCGGGCAGCGGAGCAAGGTGCCGAGCGGGTGTACGCCCTGCAGGGGAACGGCGGGAGCAAAAGGAGTCGGCACAGAAATTAAAGACGAAAATTAACGGCAGCAGATAACTCAAAGCCTGATTAAAATCAGACGTTCGCCCGGTGACGGTCTGGGCGGCGGCGCGGCAGCTGCCGGCCGCGTTTCTTCACGCCCCGCTCGCCCGGTGGCTGGGGGGCCGCTCTGCCGCTCAGGCCGCATTCGCTCACGGCTCCCCCGCCACAGCCGCGAGGAGCTTCTACGAATGAGCTCCCCGGCTGCCTCCGGGCGCCGGCCCCGGGCCCCGGCGGCGGGCAGGTGGCAGGGCGCTGAGGGAGAAGTGGCGGGCGGGCGGGCCGGCAGGTGAGGGGCGCGGAAGGGGGGCGGAGGGCAGGGAGCCGCCAGGCCCCGCCTGCTCTCCCAGCCTGCTCCGCGCCGCAGCCGGGGGGAGGTGGAACCGCTTTATCGAGAGCCGAAGTGGAAATTTCCCCCTCAGTTGCCGGCTCCGTCGCGGAGTACACGCCAGCCAGAGTCGCCCGCTCTTGTCGCCCCGTCCGACAGACCGCCCGCCCGCCGCCGCCATGTCCAACTACATCCACGTCCCGCCCGGCTCCCCGGAGGTGCCCAAGCTGGACATCACTGTCAGCGAGCGAGAGGGGCCCGGCTACCGCCAGGGTGCCCTGCAGCTCCTGCGCCGCCTGCGGCCCCACTGGAGACCTGAGGAGGTGACGCTGCAGGTACGACGGAGGCCTACGCCCGCGTCCCCGGCGGGGGATGCGGCAGCCCGAGCTAGGGAAGGGAGGAAGGAGGGAGGGAGGGAAGGAGGGCGGGCGGGCGGCCATTGTGCGGGGGAGCTGCCGCCTCGCTTCCTTCCCCTCCCCCTTCCTCCTCGCTCTCCGAACGCAGCCCCCTGCGCCGAGCCCCATTTGCTAGGCAGCCTAGCGGCGGGGCGTGTCGGCGCGGCAGCATCCCCTGCCCCCCTCCGGGCCCTCTTCCTTCCCTATCGCTCGCTTTCCTCTTCTTCCTTTCGTGCCCTCCCCGCTGAAACTTGGCTCCCCCCGTTAGTGGAGGGGAGAGCTCTTCCACCGGCTCTCGGCTGCCGCCTCCTACCTTTCCCCCCGCCCCGCCGCACGCTCGATGCCCGCTGCCGGCGCGGTGGCCGCGATGCCGGCGAGGGAGGGGCAGGGAGGGCCCCGTGAGGTTCGCCCTCGCCGGGGCTGTGCTGAGCGGGGCGTGTTCGTGAAGCGGTGGGGGACTCCCCACCCTCCCGGGGCCGGGGAGGGGAAAGGCAGCCGGGGGAGGAGGGGGCGGCTGGCCGCCGTTGCGCGGAGCGGGGCGGCCGCCGAGGTAACGGCCGCCGAGGTAACGGCCGCCGGGGCGCTGCTCGGGGCCGGGCGCTCCCCTGGGCGCCGTTGGCGGGCTCTCCCCACGCCGTCGCAAGTAATTAATAACTATAAATAACGTGCCCTGGGTTCTCTATGGGGCTTGGTTTTAGGCTGCCGGTGTGGTTGGTAAGTATCAGCCCCGTAAACGTCCTCGCTTGCATGTCTCGGTCCTGACCGCATGCAGAAGTACCACGGTATTCTGTGGGTGAGCAGTCCTTCATATTTATGACGACTCATCTGCTTGAGGATTGGCTGCTTTTGTATGGGGCCAGGTTTAAGTATATTCTAGAAGCACAAGTTGTTCGTCAGTTTGCCTGGCTAAAGTAGCAGTTCAGTTGCAGCCTCTGTTTAGTTGAGCGTTTTATTATATGCTCTTGAACTATGTTATTCAGCAGTTATTAATATGTGGAAGTGTCTTGTTTTAGTGAAGTTCCTCTGAAGAGAGCTGCTGGAACTAATTTGTGTGGGAAAACCAGCACGTTTTGGTAATAGCACATAGATTGACTGAAATTTTCTGAAGCTTCTTGATAGGAGAGGAAACTTGACAGATGCCGGTCCAGTTAGTAGGAAAATAAAGCTAATAAGGTTTTTCGAACTAATTTCTTTGAGGGCTGTAGCCACAAGTTAAGCACAGTCCCATCACTTTGAGGTGCAATGAAAGTAGCTTTACAACCTGTAGTAGTGAACAGGGTTGTTACAGCTCATAGCCTGAGCTGGAAGGGACCCATAAGGATCATCAAGTCCAACTCCTTGCTCGTTGCAGGACGACATAAAGTTGAAAATGTTGTTTTGTTGGTTTAGCTCTCGGATGAGGGTGCTTCTCAACAGAATATTTTTCTTTCTTTCATACAGGACTGCTGATAAGTGAAACCAAAACATTTTCTTATTAAGGAGGGATGACTCTAACCTTTTGGGGAAGTTCTAGTAGGTTTAAAGGAAAAAAAAAAATGCTGCTTCCTTCCTCTGTTGCTCTCTTCAGAAGAAGCAGTTAACAGAATAAAAACCACCAGTACCATCTGTGTGTAACAGGGACTGGTCATGCAATAGTAAAGTAATAGACTACTATCTGTGGTTAGAAGTGTCTGTCTAAAAATTGTGTGAGTGTTGTTGCAACCAAGTTACTTTAAGACCAAAGCTTTTCAACTCACTTTTTCCCTTTTGCTCCTTTTGAACAGCAGAAGAACATCCTAATCATGAAGGTCTTCAGCGGCCTTTTGTTTTTAACTCTTTAGTCTGTATTTAAACTGCTGTGTATACATAACAAGCAAGAATACATGTGGTTTGAAACAAGTTATATTACCACCGTTGCTGCTGCAGTCTGTTACACACGTATCGCATACAGTAAGATGCTGGAATGAAAGATGACTGGTTTTCTTAAGAGGATGGAGTGAACAGAAGGTCTGCCTTGGAGTCCCCTCATTAGAGGGGCGTACATTCAGGAGGGAGATGAAAGTGAGAATCATGTATTGCGTGGAATGCGAGAATCATGTATTGCTTGACTAATCTGAAACAGCAGCATCGTAGCAAACTAGACAAAGAGCATTGATAGGTGGAACGAACTACTACTTCCTCTGTTGAACTCTGCTGTTAGCTACCTTGCTCTTAGTACTTCTTGGGTCGAAACAATAATAAGTTATAGAGTCCAGAGTTTAGCTTCGAAAAGTTAGTTAACTTCTCTTGCAAAAATTTACTGTTGCATGTCAAGTTGTTTAGTCAGCTAAACAATTTTGAAACAGTCTA
>VZSC01016541.1:250919-280848 GCA_013398225.1 Steatornis caripensis | reverse complement strand
AAACAGTCTAGCTAGAAAATGTTAATGCTTAATCCTCATCTTCTGTAAGATTTATACGTATCTGAATTCATGACTATATTTTAACATTTTTAAATTTTTTGCATTGTAGCTTAGAACGTAAGTAGGACAGGATGAAAATTTAAATCTTCAGTGCTTAAATTATTCTTTTATTGCATTATTTGTCAGTCTGTAGAATCCATAAGCATTGCCAATTACTTACATTACAGTAGAGCTCTTACAATTCAGTATCTCCTCTATCTCAAGTTATATGTGAATATTACCACTACAGAACAGTACAAATATTCAAATTTCTTCCGCATTGGTAGCGAGAAACAGTTTTCCTGTCTAAATGGTGATCTTCATGTAGATACTCTGTACAGTTGTCATCTGAGGATGTACGAGGACCTGCATAGAGCTGGTATTGTATTGTATTTTCGAACTCATAATTCTTGAGATTTGCTGTCTCTGCTTTACAGTAATGCAAAGCAATGTCATTAAACAAATCTGTGCTTTTTTGCAGTAGTCACTTTTGATTCTGTAACAGCTGATTTTAGTAATAAAATTGTAGAGTGGTTCAGGTTGGAAGGGATCTCTGGAGGCCGCTCTTCCAGCTTCCTGCTGAAAAGCTCACTGTTTGCTACATTTAGAAATTGGCTGTAGTGAACATGAGAAATAGGGTTTTTTATTTCATAAACGAAAATGCTCTTCAAAACTCAATTAAACCCTGTTTTGAATTAGTAAGCAGCTTGAATTGTGACAGTGGAATTCAAATTTCTAAATTTGGGACAATTCTTTGTTAATGAAATATAAAAACTAATTGTTTTAACTCTTTGCAGTCTTAAAGAGGCTGTGTATCACCCTTACTAATTGAAAAATACAATCACGGTTTGGAATCTGCTCACCTTAAGAATTCTTTATTTTTCCTTTTTTATGGAGATTCATTTGTGTTAGTATTTGAAGGAGGATCAGCATTTGGTTACAGTATTGGAAGGTTAGTTGCCACTTCAGTAAGGGCAGATTCAGTGTTCTTTTATCCCATGACCTATTCTACATCTTGTGGGTCTGATCATAATAAAGGATTCAGTGGGTTAATACATAATTTCCTCTCTGCAGTGTAATGTTACAGTGCAGGAAAACCAATCTAAGTTTCTTTCCATTCTGAAGTAATCTTTGACATTGAGACTAAAGGCTACTTGTTTTTCTTGGTGAAAAGGCTTAATACTAATAGTGTTAATTTACACCGTTATTTGGATAGACCAGCATTATATCCTATGTGCGAAAAAAATCAGCTGTGAAATCATTCAGAGATCTAAAATGGTAGAAACGATATGCTAGCAAACAGTGTTCTTGTCCTGGCCCAGACCTGAGGAGAGCGCTAAAAAAACGACACCAGTTATGCAAAGGGGATCAAATTCTTCTATAAGACTCCTTCCTGCCTCTAATCCTGCAAGCTCCTGTCATGTCTAAATAAGTGTAATTAAGTTTGGGGTTTTTATTCTCTGAAATAATTGGACCTTGCTTGTTTTCTGGTACTGTGTCTTTGTTGGCAAGATGTACGTGCTTTTGCATTTATTGACACTTTGCATGTCTTTACTGCTGTAGCATTTTATAATTATTTGTAAAAATTTGTTCCTGTAGCTATGGAATGTGAACATATAAGACAGACCCATGCTTATAAAGAATTGTACTTTTATGAGCAAAACAGCACTCTCCCCCAACTCTTTTTTTTGTATATACAAGGTTAGCTTTTCTCCTTGTCTCTACTTTTTTCTTCCTGACTTATGCTCAATGGCTTTTCTTCAGGCAGTATTTTCTGTCGGTTGCTTTAATTTCTTTGCTTGTGTCGATCTTGGCTTTTTCTTTATAACAAACTATGATTAGGTTTAGATTTTAGAACTAGTTAAAGTATTTCACAGTTTATTTAAACAGACTGAGTGTGGAATTTAAAGCATTTAAATATTTGAATGGAAACAGAAAATGTTAGTCTGTGGGAAACAAACTATGTTTTTATTTTGTATCTCAATGTGGTGACATTTTTCAAGAGAGATTTTTGTTGCTTAGCTGTTCTTAGGACGTCATGCTCCTCAGCTGTTGTGAAAGTAGTTGCCACCTAAAGAGGAAGGACTGAGTTCACACATTAATGTCCTGGGGCTCTAGTATCTCTAAATGGAGAAGCTATGAGTAAAGGAAAGAGTAAGAGAAGCGCAGAATGGGCTGCACTGCTGATGTGTTACGGAAAAACTGTAATTTGAGGTGTGCCTTGAACACAATGTCACAGTAAGTGGGAAAGGTAGGCAGTATTAGATGTCATTTGAGGCTGGGTTGGTTTATCCATTCTTACTAAGCTTCTGAAGAAGCTTGATAATCTTAATCCCTTGTTGTGAAGGGGTTTTGGTTGTATCAGTGGGTGGGGCAGCAATTATACATTATATATGGTGACGTTTAATGTAATTGATGTGCCACATCACAGTGCATGATGTAATCCAATTGTGCCTGATATAGGTGTGTTTGTATTGATGACTCTGGTTCTAATTACAGAGAATTGGTATTTGCTTGGATCTGGCGGTGTAATGGTGTACTGCTATAGACTTGTAACATTGTAAAGGAAGGTAGCTATGTAAGATCTTTTAGTTCCTGTTGTTTTCCCTCTCACTGTTACATGGTCATTTCATGTCGAAATCTTTCACAAGAAGGAATGACAAATCAGTTCTTTGAGTTAGAATAAAGTCTTAGACTCCTTTTCTGCTAGCTTATTTTTTTGATTTATCTGTAACTAGTTTCATCAGTATCACAAAATCTGTAAAAAGATCTAAAACAATTCACCACTTTAAAAGTCTTAACTACTTACCTGATGTTGACTGTTTTCAGGTAGGAGAATATTGTTCAGAAACAAGATGGAAAATATGTACTTTCTCTTTGGGGTTTTCTTCTGACATAAGCAAAAAAAAAAAAGCTTTATCTTGTCACACGTTTAGATCAGAATCAGTCCTTGCAAGGAGTGACATCTGTAGCATTTCATAATAGACTATTGAATCCTGTTTTGAATGGTATTTATATTGAGAATATGAAGAATGTGAAACTTCAGTTAAGACCTTAAGGAAAAAAAGAAACAAAAACCCATAACAAAAAAGCCACACCATAAAAAAACCCCCAGAGTTCTTCCTTGAAGCTGCAGGGTTGACTGTTTCGTAGCCAAAAAATGTTTGTGATACTATATAGCATAGGTAGTGGTGGTATTGCTTTCTCCATGCTGCTGTCATGGCAGACCACCCCAAGAGTTCAGCAGAAAACTGCTGGCTCCCTGTTAGCCTTGGCACTTTTAACATCAGATGGTTGGGTTGTGTTTGCGATTATCCACCAAAATTGCATAGGCAGTGGTTTCACCTACTGAGTGTAATGATCTAGAGGATATGGCTCCAGAGCCTGGAGGCCTTTGAATGATGTTTCTTGTAAGCCATGCTGAATATATGAGAATTTACCTAAGGCTTGCATTTGCCAGTAGTTGTGCTTTGTCCTTCTCTTATGAGTAGCTTCAGAAAGAAGAGATGGAGAAATAACTAGCCTTATTTCAAGAAATTAAATTATTATTGAGATGTATACTTTTGGATGTGCCTGTATAGACTATACTTTTCCAGAAAAAATAAAAGTTACATGTTACAATAAAAACTTGAAGTTTTGTGAGCATTAAACCAGCATGTAAACTTTTAAGTCTGTTGCTTTCTGGAGATCTTAGTATGCAGTCTGGGGTTCAGCAGCAGAATCGGTAGGAATTTCTACTTATTTATACAGAAACTTTGCATCGCTATTTTTTTTCTACAGCAGTACAATACTGCTTTCTATATTTCTCCTCCTATATAGACGTAATAACAGTCTAGAAGGAAAAAACCTGCTTGGTTTTACATCCCTTCTGTGAGGGATGTACCTGCTTCTGTTTTACATCCCTTCTACTTTGCCCTGTTGCACACTGTTTCTGCATGTTCGTGCTTGTTACGTGTGATCGTAATTATGCTCTCATTCTTCTCATTCTTTTGAACACCTGGAACAACAGGATCGGATATAAGCTTTTCTTGAACCACTTCCCTGAGATGGGAACGTATCCATCGTGCCGTTTTCAGGAATCTAATAACCTGATCATTGCGGCTAAGAGTGCTTTCAGGGTAAACTGTCTCAAAGATGCTTCATGTCTTGGTTGAGTTTCTCTGCTCTTCCTGGACTCATTTGGCCTGTCTTGTTTCTAGCATGTGCTGCTTTCTGATACTGCGTTTGAATAACTCAAGCTTATTTGTAGCTTTCTCACATTCATTCTGCATTTAAGTGAACAGTTTCTATTTGTTCCCAAGAGCTAGAAAGCCTTGACTTCAACATTTCCAGAAATGTTTTCAGAATTTAGTTTTAGGTTTGCATCACCTCACCTGAAAGTACTTACTACAGTGTGATAAGTACATACCACAATAATTAAATTTTTGCAGATTATGAGAGTACCAGAATCTTTCTGCTGAATTTCTTTGTGTTGCATCGTGTTCTTGACCTCTGTTGGCTCTCTGAATTTTTTTTGATTTATTTCCAGAATTTTCTATCCACAGTTCATTACATTCTGTAGATTCTTCCATCTTTTTCCACATGGCCTTGAGAGTTTACTGATTATCTTATCAATGTCATCAGAGTCCTTTCTCTGTTTAGGCTGCTCAACTGATGCTTTTGTTATAGAACTCCTGTTTTGCTATGCTGCATCTCAGGTTATATTTCAGGCAAGGCATTCTAAGCTGACTCTTTAAATGCTACAATAAAGGCATTCTGAATAAAGGAATGAAATGAGTATTATGTTCTTTTACTGGTAGAAAACATTAGATGTTTTCTCATGATGGAATATGGAAATTGTCTACTCTGAATAATATTATTAGAAAAGTAAGCAAACCCTTCTGCCTTTTTAAGAAGCAGTAACTGAAATGCTCCTGGGTCTAAATAATTACTTATAGCAGCATGTTACAAATAGATGCTAATAAGAAGTAGAGTTCCTAAATTATCGGTTGAGGGAGTACAATTTCCTTGTTGTAGAATTCTTTTTATTAACACTAATGAGACTTGTTTTAAGGGGATAATAGACCTGTGCAGTATGACAGAAGCTGTACTGTGACCAGAAGTTTCTGTTTAACAGCGTAAGCAAGTCAAATTCTTACTGTTTGTTTGCATTAGCGCTGCTTAATGACTGACTGTTTTTCTAGGATCACTATTTCTGATGACCTCAGAGCCTTGTCTTTTTCATAGCACAATTTAGTGTGGAGAGAAAGGGAAACTTCTTTAGATGATTGTTTTATAAGTAGTAGAAAAGAGTGGCACAAGTTCCAGTTATTTGAAATAGTGCTGCTGTATGTTGGGAATTATTGCCTATTTTCTTTGCTGCCTTTGCCATTCAAGGAAGACAATGAACTCTTTTTCTTCAGGTGAGGTGGTGGATTTTAGACTTACTGGTTTTGATCCTTCTTAGTTCAATAGAACTTTCACTTTTCTTTTGGCCCTGCAGTGGCAGGATAAGAGCTTTTTCTAATGCTATGTTTCAGAAGTTTTCATTTAAGTATGGCAGACAAGATACTTTTTAGCTTGATCAACAGTTCAACACAAACCACTTCTGCAAAGTGCTCTTTACACTTTTTAATGAGTTAATTTGGTTTTTATGCTAAAATGCACGAGAATCAGTACTTCTACATTGGTTTGTCATATTAGAGTATTGTGTCCTCTTCTTGGTTCCCCAGTATGAGAAAGCTACAGGCTCACTGGAGAAAGTCCAGCAAAGGGCCATGAAAATGACAGAGGGACTGGAGCATCTTTTGTATGAGGAGATACTGGGACTGTTTGGCCTGGAAAAAAAGATGATTTGCAGGGATCTTACCAATATGTGGGGGAAAAATAAGAAACCAATCCCCCTCCCCAAAAACCCCCACAACAACAAAAAAACCCCCCAAACCCCCCCCCAAACTGATGGGAGGGAACGAAGAAAAGGGAGACAGACTCTTCTCAGTGCCCACTGACAGACAAGACAATGGACACAAAATAAAACGCATGTGTTCCAATATAATTTCACAAGAAAACACTTCTGTTTTACTGTGAGGCTGGTCAAACACTGGAACAGGTTACCCAGAGAGGTTGCACAGTCTCCAGACCTGGGCAACTCTCTCGAGGTGGCCCTGCTTGAGCAGGGAGGTTGAACTAGGTGATCAGAGGAGGTCCCTTCCAATTTAAATAGTTCTGTGACAATATGCTGACAAGGGGGAAGGTTATGAACGAATACATTTTAATATAAAGGTGTAATTTGTGATTTACAAGCCATACTTGAAATGCATTTAAGTACTGCTTGTTCAAATTAGGTAACGCTGCTCAAGCACGTCATCCTTATCTTGTGTAGCATGTGCATTGTTGCAACAATAAGTTTATGTACACAGGGAGAACTTGAAACATTTACACCAAGTGTCAAGTAAAAGAACAGGATAGTGTTAAGAGTACGGTTGTATTCTTTTTAATGCGAAAACCAGTATCTATGGCGCTAAACAGTATAGCTTTCTTAGTTGCACTGATTAACACTGTAACATTTAGTTGCTATGAAAACTGTTTAAGACAAGATTCTTCTTTACTTGTCTCCTATTCTGGGTTCTTAAAATAATAGCTAGTAATAAAATGTATCAATAAATTGTAAAGTCTTAAAATTAAGTCACTCAAGGAGGCTTTGTAAGCAGATTTATTTGAATTTATGGTTACCCCATGTAGAAGAAACACATACAATTTGCTGAACCTACTTCTGCAAGATTGAATGTTCGTACTGTTTAAGAAAACAGAGTACCTTTGTACCCTCTGCTTTTCTGCATCTTTCCTCAGGAACTTGAGCTGTTTCTTATTATTTGCGATGACAACTAAAGCTTCGTCTGTCCCTTTCTGCATTTTCTGATGAGTTTCTTCACCTCATCACATAGGGGTGCTGAGGAAAGCAAGGCATAATAGCTAAAACACAGCATCTTCCACTGTGAAGGTCTTGTCTTTTCCTAAATGGGGAGGCTTGACCCAACTTCAGGATCTTTTCTTTAGGAATTAAAAAATTTGCTCCTAATGCTTGATTTCTCTAAACCCCTGAGATTTGGATATAAGCTGTCACTTGTGTTTGAGTGATACTACTTTAGTTTTCAAAATAAAGGCTGCCTCTTGGATGTTGGGGGGAAAAAAGGTCAAAGTTTATGAATTGTGTTTTGCTTTAAAAAAACCCAAAACGCCCAACAAAAACGAAGCCCACCCAAACCATCCAAGGTTCTAAGGAACGATGATGCCTTTAAAGAAGTTGCCCATTGTTGACCTGTATTGTTAGTGAAAATACTTTTTCATTAAATATTAAGGTTTAGTATAAGGTCTGAAATGCAGCAGAGTGCTACTTTTGTTGTTATTTTTGTTCTGGGCCTGACTTGGGGCTTGAGGGAGAAGACTGCAGCAGGATGTGTGAATGAACATCAGTAAATAAAGAGTTCAAACTGCTGTCAGTGAACACTTCGTATTCTAATTCTGATAAATGGGTTTCATTTTTCAGCTGATTTTTCTGACTTCTATTACAATTAGGAATTAATATAAAAAATAACCTATCCAGGGTCTTCAGGTTGCATTTAAACAAAAGCTGCTTGTAGCTTAAAGGACTTGCCTAGTTTGAAAATGTTCTAATAAAGGTGATCAGACTGTATCTCCATTTGCCTCTTGTGCGTATGCCAGAAGAGTTAACTAAATGAGAATGATGAAAGTGCTTCCTAAAGAAAGGTGTTAAGTTAAACTTGCAGGATGCCTGCCCAAGGGAAAATAGTGTGTGTCTGTGTAAGTTAACCAACTGGAAGCTCCTTCTTACTGCTGGCTTGTTTTAGTGCAAGGTCCTGAAATGAGGTTTTGTGCTTTGTGGGAAGGTTTATTCTCTTTAAATAGTGGGAGAAGAGTCATGACTGTGAACACTTAAAAAAAAAAAAAATGTATTTGAGTATAAATTACAGTTGCTGCGAGAACCTTGACTTTAAGTTGTTTACTTCTCATGTTTAATGCTGCAGGAGACTGTTCAGTAGTTATGAAAACATTCGTGTTCTTGCTTGTGATGTTGCTTGTCACCTGAGAATGTTAATCGCTTGTCCTTCAGTTACCTACCTAACAGCTAGGGTTAATGTGGGTAGTGCTCATCTAGCAAGTTCTTAAGCATTTGGTCTGAATTAACAGAGTGCAAAGAGTTTGAAAATGCCGAACATCTGTTTTCAGAGCTGTAAAACTGTCCCAAGTTGTAGGAGGAAACGAAGAACTGCTGTGTCTGTTACTCTTGCAGGCATTGAGTGGGATTTCAAATGCTTGACTACATGCAACTGGGTATGCGCAGCCCAGTAACTCAGGATCTAGTCTGCTTGTCAGGTAGCATCTGCAAGAGTTCAGCCTGTATAATGACCATTTCAGGCCTCATCATCAAATGTGAAAGGAAGCAGCCGTTAAAGTGGGATTTTTTTTCTGCTCTGTCCCCCTGCCTTTTTCGTAGCTAGGAACTGGTAATATCCATACCTTCATTGTTATTTGAAAGGCAGTGAGTAGGTTTGTCATTAGATGTAAATATAATGCTCAAATAATGCTCTTATTTTTGTAGGAAGTTACTTGCTTCATCTTCAGTATGTTCAGGCATCAGTGACTAGACTTGTCAAAGTCTAGTAGTATTTTGCAGGGCTTTAAAAATTGCCTTTGTAAACATCTTGATGATAAGGACTTGAAATGCTTTTTTAATCTTTTAAATGCATGTACCAGTTATGAAGTAGAATGGGAGGATAGTGGATCTTGTCAGAAGCTTTTAAATTTGGAATGGTACTTGAGGCTGAAGAATTTTCAGGGTCTTGAATTTTAAGTACTGTCTCAAATTTATAGAGGAGCCAAAGTGACTTTAGGAATAGTTCTCAATCAGTAAAACATCAAAGCTAGTGGGAAGACGATGACCACCGAACTTGAACTGTTTCTGACCTGAATTTTGCTTTTTAAAAGGAACAGTTTAGAACTCCAGGAGTATTTTTTACTAGTCGTGCATTGATCAGCAAATACTGAATTCTGAAGTGCATCAAAATTGTTTTTGTTTTCATGGTGTCTGCATTTGTGACTGCTTCTGTACTGGCTTAGGATTGCTGCCTTCTTGGGGCTTTGACTTTAGCCGTTTTAATCCATCAGTGTCAGAGTAGTTATGAGAGAACTCATTTTACAATATTGAGCTTTAAGTTGATTATTGCCTTTTACATGTATTTCTGTGGTTCACTACAGGATGTTATCACATTTTCCTGTTTTCATGTGTTACTGGGAAAAATCCTTGCATTACTCTCCACTATTTTCCTGTATCTTAAAGATTTCTTTTGTTAATGCTCCATCTAGTAAATATTTGTGTTTTGTGAACTAAAGAATAACTCTGTGTTGTTTTCCTGCATGCCGAAAATGCAGATGGGGATCTGAGTTGCTTATGCATTATTCTTACTTTTCAGCTGTTCACTGATGGAATCACCAATAAACTAATCGGCTGCTACGTGGGTGACATAACAGATGATGTGGTTCTAGTTAGGATCTATGGAAATAAGACCGAGCTCTTAGTAGATCGAGATGAGGAAGTGAAGAGTTTCCGTGTGTTGCAGGCTCACGGCTGTGCACCTCAGCTATACTGTACTTTCAATAATGGCCTGTGCTACGAGTTCATGCAGGGAGAAGCACTGGATCCAGAGCATGTATGCAATCCAGATATTTTCAGGTAAGCTTTTCATTTTTTTATTATTATTATTATTATTATTATTATTATTATTATTATTATCATCATCATTATTATTATTATTAAATTATTCAAGTTCTGTGATGCATTTATGGTGTTCCCTCAGGCTCAAAGGATCTCAAGCTTAGTTTATGAGCAGACAGAAAAGAAATATTTATATAAGCCTGCACTGTGTTGATGTTGACACTTGTGACACCTCACTGTCCTCTTAGTTATCGTGGTATTTCAGTGCTGAACAAATGATACTTGCTGCCTCCTAAGAAGACTATATACTCGTTAGAAGTTTGCTTATTGTGGTTATTTAACACTTGCACATTACCATTGGGGAGATCATTTAACATGGTGGGATTGTAGGGGGCTGGACTTGATCAAAGCAAGTGCTCCTAGCTCTGTTTCTAATATATTCCTGTTGCGAATAAGTTCAAGATAGTCTTCTATCTAGATGTAATTTTTTAAACTATTAGCCATGAACACAAACTGGTGGTGTTAAAGATTTTAGCTTTTTGTGTATGCACTGAAATGTATTTGCCTAACAATGGTAGCTAATTTGACACAACTGTTGTAAAGATAAGCAAGTTGAAGAGTAGACTGGAAGGACAGATGAAGTATGCATGCTGTAAATGAACTCCAGTCCCTCCTGCCTCCCCTCCCTTAAGTAGTGCTGCTAATGATCTTTGAGTCTTTAAAGGTGCTACCCTATAGCTGTGCTGCTCTTGTTTAAACTCTTTGGATTCCCTTGCTGTGTTTTTTACAGGTTTTCTGATAAATACATTGTAGTCTCTTGTTGCTAGGAGAAATATGATAAAGACTTTCAGGTCCATTGCAAATATAACATTAAACTTTGGTTTTTTTTTAGACTCATTGCCAGACAACTTGCTAAAATCCATACTATTCATGCACACAATGGATGGATCCCTAAATCTAATCTTTGGCTGAAAATGGGGAAATACTTCTCTCTCATACCCACAGAATTTACGGATGAGGAAGTAAATAAAAGGTAGGCATTTCATTATCTGCATTACAGATTTCCCATTCTTTCTGGTGAGGGGTAGAAGAATGTTTTAAAAAAAATAGGTTTGGGTTACTGCATAGTGTGGAAGTTTGTAAAATTGAGTTTCTTCATACTCTTCTATACTGAAGTGGCTATATAAATGTCAAATATGATAAGGAGAGACTTAATTTGGTATATTGTATACATATACAATTCTTGGTTTGGTTGGATACTTAATAAGTGGTGGTAGTTTTCTTTATTCTTCTTAAAAGAGCCAAGGTTAAGTCAAGTACTTCTTCAGGTAGTTGTGTCTCAACAGTTTTTAAGAGATCCATCAGTCTCCTAAACAGAGACCTGGGGTGTGTGTTCTGGGGTGAATACTGACAGCATATTTCCTGGGGTTGCAGGAGTACTGCTTGTTGTTCATTCTAACCTGCACCTCTTAGCTGTCCTGTATTTGTTGAGTTTATAAAATTTGTCCAAATCTGTGTGGCATAAAAGTAAAGTTAATGAAAGGCTGTTTTGGGTGATGGGATGAGCTCCCAAAGTTTTCCAGAGGAGGAAAAGGTATCCATACAGTCATTCTAGAGTTTTGCTGTCATGGAGTTTCACCTGGGTTTAATTACAACTTGTTTTTAGCATCCCAGTATAGCTCTTGACTTGTAAATAAAACATTTTTTCTTAGGAGCTTAACAAAATAAGAAAATATTTCTGAAGGGTTCTAGCATCAGTCACTGGAAGATTTGAGATGAGAGGAGCAGCAGAACTAGGCGCAGTGTTTTACACTTAGGTTAGCCTAAACAAAATTTCTGTGCTGTAATCTAAAGCTTGAGTTCAGGACAATGTTGCTCAGGGACTGATGATCAAACTTTTAAGCTAAAACTGTAATTTGGAAGTGTTTATACAGTATCATCAAACTTTGTATCACTCCGTAAGCAAATTCTAGCTTAAAAACATTCTTCATAGAACTTGTTCAAAATCACTGATGCCAACTGCCCTTCTTGCTGCATTGTCATTAAAAAAATGATGTAGCAAAGTTGTTTGATTTTTTTCTCTACAACATAACGTTCTTGAAACTGAGAAAATTTGAGTAGTTAATTGAAGGTCTAAAGAAGAAAATGCCTACTTAAGCATATTTACTGTGACTAGAACTAAAAATGAATCCTTGTTTCCTCTGTATAGATACATACAGTACTTACTGTGTATTCTACTTAAAGGAAGTAATGTAATGTGAGCAAAAAGTGACGGAAATTCATGCTATAGCACTTTTAATGTTTACTCCTTTAAAAAATGTGCAGGGTTGTATTCAAGTTCTAGGCCTGATTTTTGGACTACTGTCACTTTTACAGCACAAACTATCTTTAGAGGATTGTTTTTTGGGTGGACAGAGGGAAGTCATTGTCATAATTTGACTGCCATGGTGCCAAGGGCAAGAGTTCTCTAGTTTTGGAGAAAGTCTGTTGAATTCTTTGAAATAAGAATGTAGAGGAAAATAACTTAGTTCATCACAAATGCTTGGTATGGAACACACCATACTAAATGTTAACACTCAAATTGCTTACATCTGAAAAGGTTTTTAAGTGACATTCCAAGTCCTCAAGTTCTTCAGGAAGAGATGGCCTGGATGAAGGAAAGACTGTCAAATTTAGGATCACCAGTGGTACTCTGTCACAATGACCTGTTGTGTAAGAATATTATTTACAACAAGAAACGAGGTAGGTATTGAACTAAACAGTAAGTAGTGGCTTAGCTTGTTCATACTGTAATTGCATTTGCTGCATCAGTAGTGTCATTTTACTGACTTCCAATGAGTGAACTTCATTTGAGATTAAGACCGAATCTAGTGGTAGTGATATCTGTGCAAATATTAAGTTGCTTAATTAGCTAATTTTCATCTAGATGTTACTGTGCAGAGGAAGAATGTTAGTGTTCCTTGCTTTACTTTAATGAATTTGTTCATCCCTTGCCTGCCTGTATGGCTAGGCTTCAGAGTATGTGTTTGTTTGTGTTAATTCTATTCTAGTCATGTAAATTTTTTCGGAGGAGGAAAAAAAAAATCACACAAGCGTAGAAAACCTGAAGACATTATCTCCTGTAACATGTGTATTGTTTGGGTTTGTGATTGTGGGAAGACACCTTCATAATCAAGTATCTTAGTGGTACTTAATACGATATTCTGTGACTCAATGTATTTCCTGTGTGAGGTATATAGACATCTTAAAGATTTCTTTTGTAAATACGTACTGTATTTAAACAGTTGTAGGCGGAACATATCTTAGCAAAGATGAATTAAATTTTTGCTTTTATTGTAATAAATTTAACTCATAATTCATGTTATTAAAGAATGCCTTAACTAAAATCTATAAAGCTTCTGTATAAATCCACGATTTCTTTTATTTCTGGATTTTAGTGGTTTGAGGTTTGGTTGCTAAATGTATCAATTAAACAGGATATTAAACAAAAAAGGCAACCTGCAACACTAAAATGGCCATGATGTAGTAAAAATGCACAACTTTCCTCCCATTTCAAGTATTTGAGCTTAGCTGAGTGCAATAAATTCATCAGGTTAGATCAAGATTTTCTTTTGAAGTGAGGATGACATGTTCCTTCTAGTAGCCTTGTATTTGTTTGTGACAGCTTGATGATAAGACTGTATGTAAGCCAAAAATGTGTGAAGCAAAGGACTGAATGGAACTGAAGTATTCTCCATCAGTCGTCATTGGTCTGTGACCTTTTAAGCTTATGTGCCTTAATTTCTAAATGAAAACTAACAAAAAAATGCTGGAGTTGGTTCTAGTATGAAAATTGGCTGTGTAGATATTACCAAGTTCTGCATCAGATATGCACTGAATGCATGTGAATTAAGAAAAATAAAAGACTTTTTGTGATTTGTATACAAGTTTCCCTCTGAATACTACCATTCTGAAGGGAATTGCTGGTACTTCTAGTTCCATAGGCATATACATATGTATGTATATATACCTGTACAATGCTATTAACAGCAGTTTTAAATTCTAAGAATTCAGTACAAAACTTGAGTGGTTTTACTTAGTTTCAATGGTAGGTTATAGTTCTTACGAAGAAGTGGCGGGGAGCATGGAAGGTAAGCAAAAAAGAAAATCAGCTTCTGGTCTTACACACGTTGGAGTTGTGATACTGTAGTACCAAAAATAAATCTGTTTGTGTGGGTTTTTTCAGTGCTGAAACTACCTTGAGTTTAGCATTCCATAACAGATCCGTTGAGGTAAAAGTAATTTTTATAGTCACTTTTCATAGTAGAACCATACTGAAAAAAAAAAAAACAACCCGGAGGCATTCCTTTTAAAAGGCTCACTATCATGGTCAATAGGCTTCAAGTTCCTACTTTTAAAACAAATGCTATATGCTTTTCTTTTTGTAAACAGAATGGAGGAAAAAAAACAATGCCAGCAGTGCATCACTTAGGAGCAATCCTACAATAACAAGTCTGTGAGTGCTTAGTGTTTCGGGACAGGGTGGGAAGGAGGGGAGGTACATAAAGCACTTCGACTTCAATCTAGCTGTAAACATCTTGAGGGGGAAAAAAAGACTTGGAAATACAGAATACATGTATTTATTAAATTTACATTTGAATGTTGCACATGTACTATGATGTAAAACTTCTGCAGTCTGGGTACAACAGGTACTATGTTATAGTAACCAAACCTCAATGCCATCTATAGAATATTTGTCTGTTGTTTGAAAGGTGTTTCTTACAGTGTACTTTTTACAGAGCAAAAAAATACCAATCTTTCTGTTAGTACAATCTTGAGATGAGGAACATGATACTAGAAGTGGAAGCTCAGCTTTTAACTGTAAATAAACATGTATTGCTGGAATTCTGTTTAGCAGAGCAAAAGCTTTTGTTGGTATAGAAATAATTTTGCAAGAGCACAAAATAGAATCTCTAAAGCTTATACTTCATTAGGAATGACATCAAACTGTATAAAGGTAGTTAACAGCTTTGGTGATGCTGTATTCTCACTAAATACACTCTTTCATCTGGAAAGGCTCCCCTGTATCAAAAAGACCTTGATGACCCTAAGCTGGAATTAAAAAGAAACAGTCTTCTAGATTAGCTACTAATTCCTTTTCTCTCCCCAGTAAAGTTTGAGCAAAGTTGGTGTTTATCTGGCTTCTCAGAAGCTGGCACAAACAAAGTAACTCATTGGTTTTAGCAACACTGTATTTGTCATTTTGTTTGTGAATGTTTAATTTGCACATTTACAAGGCACGGAGTGGGTGCATGTACGTGTCTGTTAAGCTGCAGACTATCCTAGCTACAGATGCGAGGACTCCTGTCCAGTGCAGATAGAATGATTGTGGCTTGTCGCAGTGCTTTGCTTTAGACTTGTCTTCGGCATGAAATTTATGTTAAATTTTCAGACTTGAAAGAAAAATCATAGTTGTGCCACATACTCCCTTTAAAACAAATCAGTCTCTTGTTCTTAAATTTTATTTATGAGACTGGAATAGCATGTTGAGTGCTAGCTTCATTTAGTGGAGTGTCACTCGTCTTACTTGAATTTGTTCATGCTGTGACTGAGAGAACTCTGCCTCTTGCTGTTTTGTTAATGTCCGTTTGCAGTCACTCAGGATATGAACATTTGCAAGTGTTACTTTATGTAACTTGTAATTATCAGTGTGAACTATCCTTTGAAGGATAGAACTCAGAGCTTCACATTGCTCATAATTACAATTTGGGCATCAGGATTGTCAAAATATGTTGATGTTTGGTACTGCTTATTTATAGACCTTGTGTTCTGATGCTTTTAAAGTTTGGCATTTTTTTCAACGTGACCTGGGAGTTTCCAAAAATACCTGTTGTTTTAAGAGTGTTCAAATACTTGCTATGCAGTAAGACCAAGAATCAGTATTCTTTTGTCTATATCTGTATATGTTCTTTTCGAATGTATTGAAATCACCTGCCAGGAAGTTAAGTGTGTAGGTAGATGGCTAGTTTTGTTCTGTTTATTCCCTCTGCCTACCCAATGTTTTCTATGATCTTTGGTAGGAGTCTGTGGGTGCTCAGTGCTTCTGAAGACTGAGGTATGTTTAAGGCTTCTGGTTTTGATCTAAAAACCTAATTTTTTTTATTTTCAAAGGTATATTGAGTATTTATAGCTAAAGTTATTCTTTGGGTACATGACCCGTTTGAATTTTCAAGTATGTTCACAGCATAGATCATTGTCTTTAATGAAGCTGTCTTCTAGGGCCTCAGTGGCTCACCTGATGAGCAGAATGGGACAGAACTCAGTATACATCATTCCGCTGTGGTGACGACAGCCAGGACTTGCACATTGAAAGTGCTTATCTTATTAAACCACTGAAAGAGAAGAGCAGCTAGGAAGAGAGATGTCATCACCCTCCTGCCTTGCAGCTCCCTGAGGAGATCTAACAGATGTCCTCTTGGCCATTACTTGATCTATTTAAAAATTGAATTTTTGGTATATGGAATGCAACGTGTATTCCATTTTGTGTCTATGTAGTTTTCATAGATTACATTTCATGTTGTCTATGCTAGTAGACCCCTTGATGAAAGGAGTGTGTTTCAACTTGAAATGTTCAATACTCTTGATGTCTCTATTCCTGTTGATAACAGTAGCTGCTCCAGAGAGGTGCCTAGAGCTTAGTTTTAAATAACGTCTCACTTCAGTAAAATACAAATTTGCATAGACTAGTGTCTCTTGTTGGTTTGCCTGCTCCCAGTGAAATCACTGGGGTGTACAAATTCTTTGTACTTACTAAAACCCTCAAAACAAAACCTAGCTGCTTAACTACTAGTGTAAGCCATATCTTTTAGAAGTGGCTTTCCTCTCTGAACTGCAGTAATCGTTAAAGTGGCTTCTAATGCTGTGGATATTTAAACAATTAACGCAAAATTTTTTCTGTTCCTTCTAAAACAAGGTAGCTGAGACATGTATGAATTTATGAAGTGACAAACTTAAGATTTTTGCTTACTTTCAGTTGCACAGAAAGAACTGTGCGTCTTTAATTTTTGCGTGAAAGGCTCAAAATAAACTTAGGAGTTCCACAGTAGCATAAGTCTGAAAGATCAGTAAAAATGCGGGACTATTTCATTTTGAGCTTTTGTCTTACGGAGTGTGAGTTTGCCAAATTTTCTTCATCTGGTACAGATTAGGTATGCCATTATTGCTACCTTGTGGTGGCATGCACCATGCTACTTCTGCACTTACTGGAGGTTTATTGCATCACTTGTTCGCATGCATTTCTCCACAGGAGAGTGCCTGGTAACAGCCTCATTCGTATCTTGTTAGATTCAATTTCTTACTGTACGTAATACTTATATCTGGAACTAAGTTTTAAATGTTAGCTGTACTTAAAAGTGCATGATAGCACATAAGTATATTCAGGATGAAATTTGCACATGAAAGAAATGTAAAGTATTTCTTACGTTGGTAGATTGCAAGTAGACTCTTACCTGCCATATTTGTATTTTATAGCAGGGAGGAAGTAAAGCTCTCTGAATACAAGCAATACCAAATGTTTGGGGGTATGTGTAGGGGGAAGTTCAGGAGGTCTGTTGTGTAGCAGAATATTAACCAGGGTTGGGCTGTGCATTTTGACTGGCTTGTAACTTACAAGTGTGGTGGGTTTTTTTAAGTAGCACTAAAGAACCAGTGGGAAATGTGAGCACGTACAAGTATATGAATCTGCCAGTAAAGCAGTGGCAGAAGTTAATCTATGACAATATTATAAGATCTTGGCTGCAGCTGTTGTAAAATTTCTTGTCCCTTCTAGAGTTCTAGAGACCTCAATTTTCCATTGCCAACAGGGTTTTCCTGGGAGGAGCTTGCAGCTGTGCAGGCCGTTTTCATGTTGGTTTGTCAGAGCCTAAAAAGGTTTAACCTCATAACCTTGGTAAGCAGTCCTCTCTCTAGAAGTATGGGTAGACTCTGACTTGGAGGATTGTGACTAAGTGGTTGTGTTGTGGGATTTAACTTCCATTATAAGTGCTTAGAAAGAAGATTTATCCATCTGGAAAATGTTAATGTATTAGTATTTAAAATACAGTAAAGATGAACTGCATAGCTACAAGGAACACTTCTAACAAAGTTGTTCTGTGATAACTTGGTCAGGACATGTATCTGGCAAAGCTATTACATTTGATACGTGTAATATCCATAAATCTTGGGCAGTATATTAGACACTTAAAATCCTTAGTCAAGGAAATACATAACATACTTAATATTAATCTTGATTTACTTTTTTTTTTTGACCTGGAGTTCTGGTAGTTAGCATTAGTATCCGTAAGATGTTTTAAGTCATGCTAAGAAAATTGTTCATTGTAATAGAAGGAATGTATTTTTATTGAGTAAATACGCAGCTATACTCATCAAAAGAATGGGTGTAGAGAGGGAGAAAGGTGCAACTGTGAAAATTACCCATTTCACATAGTAGTGGGAAATGTAAGGCTTTACACCTTAATATTCTAGCGCGAACAGCTCTTAAGTTAACCCGTTGCTTCCTTTTCTGATATTTTTAGTAATTTTGCTGGTTTCCCTTAAAATATGAGAGCTCTAGTTTTATCTAATCTGTCTTGTTAATGTCTTGCTGTTTGATGTGGTGTAGACATTCTTGAGCAGGTTCAATGCTGTATTACCTCGAGTGAAGCGTTTTCCCCAGCTTCACTATAGGTAAATGTAGTTTGGAAACATCTGGGGCTGTGTTCGCTGCTTTATCCGTCCTTGTTTACATAACATTATATAGTTTCATAGTTTTGAGGATTTTATTACCTGATGGTTTCTTGAGACTAGTTTAAACCAGCTGTAAAAAAGCAACAATTCTTGTCTCGCTTTGTAAGTGTGGTTGAAGCAGAGCTATCAACACATTGCAGCGTGTTAGTCTGCTGTGACTGCACACTAGTGTGAGAATAAACAGGGCTATTCTTTTTTAAGTCAGAGGAGAAATTGATCTGCTATTTCTATGTAAAGTTTAAATAAAGGATCCTCTACTACATTTCTTATTTTGAAGGTAAGGGATGCCCTCATGTGGCAGAAATTAAAATTGAAATTCTGCTATTCAGAATTTACAAGCAGAGAACTGTAAGCTCTAAGTAATTATTTAAGAGCTTTCTTGAATGAATATTCAAGGAAGTCTCATATCATATAAAAATCACAGCCTTACCCTGGAATGTCTGAGTACACACAACGGGGCACAAGAAAGACAGGTGTGTGGTTTGGTTTTGTTTTGCTTTTTCCCCAAAACTTCAAAGGACACGAAAGGATTAGGGCTGTGACTTCATTTGATACAGACTCTGATGTTGCTGCTGTTGTGTCTCACATAGGTGATGTCCAGTTCATAGACTATGAGTACTCTGGATACAACTACCTGGCTTATGACATTGGAAATCACTTCAATGAATTTGCAGGTAAAAATTGAATTTCTGAGGTAAAAGTAAACTGGTTTTATAAAAAAACTTTGTTCTTGCACGTTCTCTTTTTTGTCTGTATCTAGTTACATGTATATAGCTGTTCATTTGATGACATCAAAATGCTTTGATGTCTCATCTTACAGGCCAGTTATGTTCTTCCTTTGCAACTCTGCTGACCAAGAAATAGGAACATCATGTCCTAAGTTTTGGTAGAGTTAGATAAATACAGAACTCGCAGCTTTCACAGTACTCTTCTGTGAAATGACACAGCAGAGACAGCCCACTGTAATGAAATAATGTGGATGTATCTTTTACAGCATAGATATATATTGAGAATACATTGTGTGATCCCACAGTTCCAAATGGCAGGCTTATGTGGTTTTTTTGGTGGCTTTGAATGTGTGCGTGAAGTACTTGCCCTTGAGTCCTGTCCTAAAATGAGAAGTAAAGGCTGTGTGACAGGAAAAAGGTGGGATTTTACGAATAAGATGTTGGTGGATTTGTTCATTAATTAGTTCAAGTTTTTTAGTGAATGCCCATTCCATTTACCCCATAAGAGAGGAATAACGTTGAGTGTATGCTGTGTTACTTCAGAAGGTAGTGCAACAGGGAAAACCTACATAATGATTAGTACAGATGGAAAGTTCAGTATGGTGAAATTAGGAGCCTTAATCAACCACCTGCTGTTTTACAAAAAGAATGTTAAATCTACATAACTAAAAAAAAAAAATTAATCAGTTTATACTTGATAACTTCAGTGTTTGGAAAGTAAGTCAAATTCTTTACAAAATATATTTGAGAGCTTTTGATTTTTAGTCTGGAACTTCTCAGAGTCTGACTACATCTTTAAGGAGCTAAGCAGAGTGAGAAGACTAAATGCACGAATCCTTTTTTTTGGCTATGAAGAACAGTTGTGCTTCACTTCTGCTATTCTCTATCCATCCAGTAAAAATCTGATTTTTTTTTTAGATAAATTTGGGTCAATCTGACACAGGAAAGATTTTAGGTACTAGGGAATTGCACTTTTCATAAAATAAGACTTAAGGAGAATTACCAAATCCTCTGGGAATGGTAGCTTGTGGGAGTGAACTGTGATCCAGGTTTGGGACTCCTGGAAGACTCTGTATGGCCTGTAACTAAGCATCTCCAGTATAGGAAGAAAAATAGGACAGAAAGAGCAGTTATGATAAGACTGCTAATTCTACCAATACCCTGTGGAGGAGAGAGGTAGGCTTCTACTAAATTTTTCTCAAATATGAGCTTAGCTCATAGCATGCATTGTCATCAGGCGATGTATATGTGTCTGGATTGAGCTTTGGATATTGTTGCATGCAAGTCCCTTTTCCTATGAGATGTGTAGTATTAGGTATATTTGGAAGGACTTTTTTTCATAATGCAAATACTTTTTCCTGAGGCTTCTCTCACAACCAAACTTGTTGAATCTTAAAATACAAGTAGAATATGTGTGTGGCTGAAAACTTAAAGTATAAATCTTTCTGCTATATTGAATGCTCGGATTTGTGCATGAGGAGTTCTTGCCAACATGAACTGATAAGGTCAGGTCAAAATAAAAACACTAGTGTTTGTCCACATCAATTTGTATGTGTGTGTTGGGGGCAGGGAGCGGGGGGAAGTAATCCACTAATGAGATTCTAATGGTCTTTTTAGACATCATAAAGTTCTAATAAGTACTTTTTGTTTTTCTAGGAGTAAATGAGGTAGACTACAGCCTTTATCCTAACAGAAAATTACAGGAACAGTGGCTGAGATCTTACCTTGAAGCCTACAAAGAATATAAAGGATTTGGCACAGAAGTCAGTGAAAAAGAAGTTGAAGTTTTATATGTCCAAGTCAATCAGTTTGCACTGGTAAATAACACTTGATTAGAATGTATTAAATGCTTTAGAGAAGCCTGCTACTCTATGGACAAATGTTGCTGCCAGTTTCTTACTCTGAGTGCTGTGGCATGTGAAGAAAAACTTCCTTAGCCTGTTCTATGGAAACTTTTGGCTATGTTGTGTGTTAAAAGCGCTCTGTAGAGTATTCCTAGCGAAATAGGCAGTGAGCATTCAGAAAGTGAGGAGGTGAGTTTTGAGCAAGTATTCCTATTGGCTGTTTATTGGTATGGCAAGGTCCTGAGTTGGCTAGAGCTTATCATGGGTCTGTGTTGAACTTTTTCTTGTAATAAGACAACAGAAGAGCAAGGTACCCCTTCATAAAGACCTGTAAATATTCTAACTTTAAAAGCCTTTTCAAAATAAGGTAAAATTTTGTTAAACTAGGATACTTTGATTTTTCTAATTTTTTTTTACCAGATAATTAGGTCAGTCTAGAGTCTTTGCAGTATTATCTTAACTCTTTCATTGCCTGCAGTGTCTTAGCAGGCAGGAAGTTTCTTTCAGATTTGTTTTTGGTCACTTTAGTGGTTTAAATTGTAGTGAAGTACACATGTAGTCTCCTATGGTTCCCCAGAAGCTCTGCCTTTCTGTAGAGTCTGAAGGCTTGGCTGTGTGAGTCTGCTCCCTGCTTTTCTGTATCTTGTGCATTATGAGCTGTCTCCCGTCTGTCGGTCTGTCTTTCATAGACTTTGGATGTGAAAGGTTTGCTCTCTTGTGCTTTTGCTTTGAAAGGATGGAGCTTGTTCAGTTTTGATCTGGCTTTGCTGTCTTGTCCTTCAGGGAAAAAAACAGATCAAGTGTAATTCACAGAGGTAGAATAAGAAGTCAAATAGGTGTGGCAATTGGTCTTTGAATGTCCCAATTATGTATACTGATAGAAGCAGTTTGAAGATGTCCTTTTTTTTTTTCTCCAAGCTTTATCTCTATGTGATTTCTGAAGATACTTTACAGGTTCACATTATTTTTGTTACATTTTTTGTCTAGCCCTGATCTTGTTTTTCCTAGAGCATGTGACAGGAAATATTACAACAAAAGTGCCTTTTACCCAATAGCTAGATAACTTTATTTTGCGTTCTTCTGAAGAATAACGTGCCAAACTATTCATAGGAGGACTAAGACTAAGATGCCAATTTGGTCTAATTTCAGTCCTCTTTCTGCCTAATCCAAGCATACCTCTGTCACTGCAATACCTTCAGTTTTCTGGCAAAAGCTAATGGTTGCAGTGAGGAAATACAGTTCACGTTCTAGGAAGGTGATTATTAAACAAGCCCTTAAAAATACCAGCTTGTTTGCATCTTAAAATCTCTGTTATCAACTGTACTGTTAAATTCAGCTGTCCCATTCATTTAGGAAAGTTAGATTTGAGATTAAGTAGGCTGGTGGTCTGTTTTAAAATATATAGTATTGTTTTGTCAGTTTTAAACTATGGTCATACTAATATTTAAAAGGATACAGTTCTCTTTAGAGAACAGCTCAAGAACTGCGTATAGACCACACACAATGCACAGATACTGCCAAGCACTCTTGTGTCAGTTAATGTGGGAAGATTTGTTAAGAGAAAATACGAACTAAGTCAAAGGATGCTGGTGTAAGATGCCAAATGCTTGCTATCAGGTGAAGTTACCTAAACCAGCTGTACAAGAAAGATTCAAATGTACATATGGTAGTTGCCTTTTGAAGATGTTTTCAGGCACGTGTAAGTGCCCGTGTCTTCTACACTTCAGGTAAAGTGTTACATGCAAGCTTCAGGAAGCAATTTAGGTAATTGCTGTAAGCAGTTTATTTACTGAACAGAAGTCTGAAGTATATCACCTGTAACATGGGTGGTCCAGAAATGTCTTCCACAAGGAGAATGTCAAGCTCATGGTCGTTACATGTGTTTGTTCATTTGAAGTATACTAACCATCATATCATTAATGTAATCCACGGTTTCAGTCTGAAACTGAACATAGGCCTCCAGACTACTTATCTGGACTCATAATGGAAGTATGTTTGGAACACATAAGAAATTTGTGTAAGTGCTGATGAATTAGAGGTTCTCTTCCATAGCTGCAGATCACATCTCTTTGTCCAAGTCAGTAATGAAAGTGATTTTTCTTGAAAATGACACATGGGGAGTCAGGAGGCCCCTGGTTTTACTCCTCCAATTGCCAGTAATTAATTCTACAATACTTGTTTACCAGTCTCTTTGGTAAAGAGATATCAAATAACATTACAAAAAGATTGAGTTTTGAGAGTTCTCTTGCAGATAACTGTCTCAATGTGAGAATATGTTTACATGTTGGATTTTATATAATGTTAATATTTCACTAATAACTTTTTTCAGGCTTCCCACTTCTTCTGGGGATTGTGGGCTCTAATTCAAGCCAAATATTCCACCATTGACTTTGATTTTCTAGGGTAAGTGTCCTTGTTCTACATATAATCGCAGAATTCTTGAGGCTGGAAGGGACCTGTGAGGCCATCTAGTGCACACTCCAGCTATCAGAAACTATGAGGTCTGAGCAACAGACCTGATCTATATGCTCATACTACAACCCTTAATTTTTAAGAGAAAAGACAGTAAAGGCTGTCTGTGATTTTTTTTTTTTTCTGAAAGTTCTCTATGTATGTCCCCCTGCACTACAACACATGGTATAACAAGGCAAGCAACATAACTAGAGGAGTGTTTTTTGTTGGAGAGACAAAGGCGTAAGAGCCAGGTTGATCAGTGTGGTATACTGTGTCAGACGCAAGACCTACATTTCCAACTGAAAGAGTCAAGAAACTGAGCTTGTTTACTTCTTATTGCACGTAGTGTTAATCTTGGAAATTTCTAATCTTTTTTAAAGAGTCCTTGTAATGCCAATAAATGCTAAATTCTGTTTCCTGAGATGCTTGCCAGCGGTGTTCTTTTTCAGGTAGATGTGTGTCTTTGACATTTTTTCAAATGGTCTTTCATGGTGACAAGCAGAGGAATTAATTTCTTCACTGGGGACTGGGCAAGGTGATAAAATTAATCATTTCACTTGGTAAAAGATCCCACTTGAGAGTTTTGCACTAACTAAGCCAGTTTACTAAGCTTGGTTTTGTCATTTTGTAAATGAGACAAATGTGAATAATTTCATGTGACTATTCTCAGGTAGAAGTACTTCTTAGTAACCGCTAGATGGCACAAAGAAACAAGTTAAAGCATAGTCGGTAGAACCCAAAAACTTAGTCAGTTTTGAATAAAATGTCATTCTGGCAATGACCAAGATCAGATTTGTCTGGAATAGTAGTTGTCAGTTTTTGGGACAGTCTGTTAAGAACTAGTAAACATGAAAACACCACCTTTGATAATCTCAGAACAGCATCTGTTTTGCAAACTGGGAGTGGGGAGTGGTGTCGAGGAAGTACCGTAATACGGTTGCTCTGTTCTTAATTTCTTCCTTTGGCAGCTGCTAAGGGTCAATGTTGGAAGCAGGGTACCGGGGTAGGTGGGCTTTTGACTAGTCCTATCTGTTTTTGTCGAAGGAGTTATCTGCTCTTAACTTCAAATCTCTCTCTCCCTTTGAACAGGTATGCAATTGTTCGGTTTAACCAGTATTTCAAAATGAAGCTGGAGGTCATGACGTTAACTCTTCCTGAGTAATGAAGAGGAACAAACTTACCAAGTGGATAGACAACCCCTGAATCTTTTCTGAGAGCAGATACTGGAAAAAAGCTAAACATTTGTTGAAGTTTTGTAATGCTCACTTGGTGGTTCTTGCTTTATAAATAATGCCTCTAAACAGTCCTTCAATGTTAAATTTAATATGAAGAGCATACGTACTGCTGTTGATATAAAACGGATTAGAAACTTGCTAAATCTATAAAAAGTTGTAGAAATGGCAATTTAATCCTTCTTTGTAATTTAACATATGTTGTATGTGAATTATTTATTATAAGTTTAACATTATTCCATTGCTGCTTTCATCAGTTTTTGTAAAAGTTGGGTGCAGGCGGTGAAGTTGTTCCAAAGGATTCATTTAACAACTTTATTGAAGTTGCATTAACTTACATTAAAGAAAACATGGTCAGAGAATATTAACCTTTTAGATGTATACAAGCAAAATGAGTGATGATAGACTCGTGAGATCACCAATGTGCTGTAACTAGGGAAAAAGGTTAGGATGATCTTTATTTTTCTGACTCTTTTCTAAAAAAGAAAAAGGTAGCTTTCCATATGATGGTACTTTTCTTTTATATAAGAACCAACAAGCTTGCTGAAATGATAAATTAACTCTTTGATTTTTCCTTCTTAATGAGTTAAGCTGTATAAATGTGAAAGTTCTGTGGCCATCAGATTCTTTGAGGATGCAATGGACAATGTACCATCTCTAACTTATATGGAAAAGCTGCTTGTTTATTACATGAAATTTTACAGCAAAAGACCACTATTCCAAATCTATATTCCTTTTTGAAACTTGATTCTGAATTTAAACACTATTCTGGTGTCTGATGTGCTTCAGCAGTATATAGCAGAATGGACTATTGAACTGAAGATTAGTGACCAGAGATCCTGTTGCACTGGGGAGCAAGACACACTTAGGTTTACGGTTCATGTGTTGTTAACATCTTTCTGCTTTGTCATTTTCTAACCTTCAATTCTAGTCTTCAGTGCTTGGTCCTGTAGCTGCAGGTTCTGGTATGTCTGTGTTTTGGTTTTGGTTTGGTTTTTTTTCTTCTGTGGCAGCAAATTATTTTTCAAAGTCTCCAGTTTGAAGGATAACATGGAAAAGTATATGACTTGAACAGTGGGGCTTTGATCATCACACACATTTTCTGATTTCTTAAAGCTATTATACCAAGAATGGTCTGCATTATAAATGTGAATTGAAAAGAAAATGTTTACTTAACAAAACAATGTAGAAGTTTGTGTAGAAAAGAGGCTTTAAATCTGAAAGGGGATGGGAAGAAACCCACAACAGAAAAATAAAACCCAGCAGTGCAGTGCAGAGTTGCGCAGGCATGTACTCAACTCTGATTATATTCTGAAAAACTTTGCACTTTGGTCACATAAGTGCCCACATGTACAAAGTCTGTGTGTGTGCATATACACGTGTAAACACAAACTTACCTGAAGAGTAAATATTATGGGGAGTCTGTTGTACAGATTCCAGCAAAGATATTTATTCAAAATTGCTTTATGGCACACTGCTGTGTGTGTGTATGTGTGTATATACACACACATATATATATATACACACACACGTGCTTTACAAAAGCTTGGATTGATTCAGGACACAGAAAATTGATGTGAATGAAAAATTTTCACCTTGAAAGACCATTTTGAATGGCATTCTGTTATTTTACAAAAGCAAGGTTTGGGATTTTTTTTTTCCGTCTTAACTTGCTTATATTCATCTCTGAATGTTTCTGATGTTTTTGTTTCCTTCAGTTAAAACCTTAAAAATCCTAATGCAAAGGGGAGAACTGGGATTTTTTTTGAACTTGAAGTTAGGTAACCATTTTCGTTAGCATTTGTTAGCTGGAGGCTACTATACTGGACAAATTTTCTTGGTAGTAAACCAGAAACAAGTAGCTAAATAGACATTAATATTTTCCTTTGTAACAGTTATCAAGGATGTTGCTAGAGCTCATGAACGCACTGAAGACTTTAATTTACTGTACTGTCTCCCTGTTGGCATTATTGACACATGTTGAATAATACCCCACTGTATTGGTAGTCCCTTTAAGTTCAGCAAGATCTGCTTGGAAGTAAGATTGATACAGACTTTTTAACTCTTCCTATTTTCTTCAAGTGGTGGCTTTATTTCTGGCAGTGTTGCTTTGCATTTGTGAAATATTTGAAAAAGGCTGTGAAGTTTGCTAGGTCTTGGGAAATCCAACACTTGAGAGATCATAACTTTCCCAACAGTTGGCAAAAGACATTCCCTTTTCAGGTACCAGTACTATTTAAGTTGAGTTGGTGGTTTTTTTCGGTGGTATTTTTGTTTGTATAGCTCAAGTAGCAATAACTGTAGGAGTGGAAGCCTGCTTCTGCAGAACCAAAGCTCTTCATGAGTGCAGCTCAATCTCATTCTTGTGGCGTGAAGTTCGCTGAATCCCGTAAAAGCACTTTGAAGCAGATAGTAAATACTGCATTTTCCTGAGCCACTTCGAAGAAGCACAAGGACTATCACAGGTTACAGTGGTTGACTTTGCAGTACTGGTAGAGGCTTTCATTTTGCATGTTGAAATTAATTTTACACACTTAAATGCTGCTTTGCATCAGCTTTCTTTCAAGACAAGTGCAGATTAAAACAATTCCTGATAAATTCTGAGGAAACACTGTAAAACATTTTCCAAAATGAAATGCCAGTTACCTTGAGCCTTGTTCCACATCTCTTTGAGCCAGTAGCACTTGGATATTCTCACTTGTGAAGGAATATCTACCTATGTGTTAAGTTTGAAGCAGTAGTTTGCAATAGCATTGCAGATCATAAGGTAGCTTGAAACTGTGAATACAGGACATTCTGAATGTAAGTTAGGTACTAGAGCACCAAACTGGAGAACATGTACTTGTTTCAATTAATTTATCTCAGTCTCTAATAGCAACATTAAGATATTTGAAGGAGGACAAAAAATGACCGAGCTCTAGAAACATCCTGTAATAGTTTTGACTGTGACTTGCCAAGAAGATACTCTGTTGCCTTTATGTTAAGCTGAGGGCATGAATGCCAACATTAATAATTCTTCTCTACTGTAGTTAAACCTATATTGTAAATATAAAGAGGATTATTGGTAACGGCGTTCTTGCATAAATAGCATCAAGTCAATAGACCATAGTGGCCTGGTTGCTTTTGTAAAGCAGAATAGTGTGAATTTTTTTCTTCTCATTTCTGCAGTCAGATCTGGCTAATCCATGCCTAATGTCTTAGGTCACCTAAGCATGAAAGATTTCTGAATGATAACCTGTCTCTTGTCACACGATTTTAAATTCCTTCATTTACATTTCTTGATTTGCATTTTAAAAGGACTTACGAAATTTGCATTAACCAGGTCTGACTGTATGTGTATATACAACAGTGTAAATAACCATTTGTAAATTAGCGTGTATTGTACTGTATCTTGCATTTATGGACTTGTGTATTGCATTGTATTCTCTCCTATTTTGTAGAAATTTTGATGTAAAGAAGAAATCTAACTCTGTGTGCGGACTTCTTTTGTTAAATTTACCTGTATGATAGCATAATAGCTTTATCTTAAGGTATCCATTTATAGCCTTGGGCATCCAGTGTCTTTTTCTTCCCGTTAGCTTTTTTGACCTCTTGCTCTTGGGAACGATTCTGGGAATAAAGGAATTTATACAGTACTAAGATGAAGAGAAAGTCTGTTGTAATAATAGGGCAAACTGAGTGTCAGAGGTGCGTGTAGTACCTGTGGTATAGGGAAAGCTGTTAAAATTGTTTACTTAAATTTGCAAAAACTTCCTATACGTTCTTGAATGCTGGTGACTTCTAAACACAAGCATGTTGAAGTGTTCTTAAAGTGTGTGCTCCCATGGTGACAGCAATTGAGTTAGTTGTGATAGAAGTCCCCCAACTTAAATGTTTTCAGTGGATATAGCCTTCTGATAGAATTAGTTGCTAACATGTAAATGCTTATAATAAAAGCCCAAATCACTAAAAGAGTTCTGCCAGTCATTTTCCTCAACACTAGAACTATTGGTGGCCCCTTTAGGCTATTTGAAACTTACCTGAGATATCTTCCCTGTGTGCCATTCCCTCCCCCTCCCCCTCTGTGCCTGCAACTCTACTTCATTAGGGGAAACATTGAATATAAAAGCTTCCTTTCCATTCTGAATCATCACAGTTTCATTTTTGACTGAAACTGTGTTGTTTTGTCAGTACATTACTCCTCATCAGGATTTTTTTGTCTAGGAAGTCCCTTTCTGAAGAGGCCTTGAATCTTGGAAGCATAGATGTAATGAAGCATAGTTTTTCTGAAATAACCGAGTATATTTCATTACTATTGCCTTTCACTGTCTGTTTGGAACTCCGTAGTGGCTTTCAAGCTGTTAGTTTATTCTCATCACTGCTGTGTTTAATAACTCTGCTGGAAAACGCTGGGGTGCAAATCTCATTGTCCATCTGACAAATTCATCTAGGTACAGTTTGTACATCCTGTCAGCGTTACCTGCACTGGATGGAAGGTACGCGTGCTGTTCAGTGTTGACACTTTAAGTTACTAGGGTCCTCGGAAGTGAGTTTATCGAAGTAGTACTAGTCAAGAGGAGGGATGGGCACAGTAAATACAAGTAGAAGGAAATCATTCACATGGAAACTCAAGCTTAAGCTTTTGATGTAGCAAGGTATTGGATATGCTTATTTACTTG
The DNA here is from genome assembly GCA_013398225.1 of Steatornis caripensis. NCBI lineage: Eukaryota > Metazoa > Chordata > Aves > Caprimulgiformes > Steatornithidae > Steatornis > Steatornis caripensis. Next base: position 251,418 of record VZSC01016541.1, on the reverse strand, counting down.
CACAGTCTAAGGACAACAGCAAATTGTAAAGTTTGTTTCAAAATGAAGTTCAGATTTTTTAAAGCCTTTGGTAGCTAACAAAACTTAAAAAATATTCTTTTGTTACTCCTACCAAAAGTAGTATTAAAGCAAATGTGGGTAACTTTCTAATTAAACAAAAATTTGTTCTATAACCTGGTGGAATACAGTCTCTTGCTTGGGGTAGTTCTTCCTGAATTTTGCAGAGGAGGTTGACCACATCTTACCTGTTTGCATTTGAGGTGGCTGTCTTTTCTTGATTTGTTTTAATGTTTTTGTACTGCTTACTGTGTTCTTGGATGCCTTCTGAGGTGGGCTAGATTAGTAAACTACTGGAATTAGCTACTGTCTCCTATCATCTCTTCCACACCAGGCAGGTTCTCATTATTGTAGTAGAACAGAAAGCATTTGATCAAACTTCGAGGTAATGCAAGGCTGATGTTGAGCAGTTTTGCAGCTGATTCTTCTCCCTTCCCCCCCC
>VZSC01016541.1:200237-222399 GCA_013398225.1 Steatornis caripensis | reverse complement strand
CACCCCCCCCCCGCAGTATAAAATAACATACGTGGTCATGATGTGAACTGCTGAAATAGTGGGGGCTGTTCTGGGACTTGTTAGTTGTGCAAAACAGTCAGGGTCAGAAACAGCACAATAAATTAGCTTATATTTTAAATGTACTTCTTATGGCTTTCTTTCTCTTAATTTATAATGGATTTGTGCTATACAAGCAAAGCTGTAGTGTGTGAAAGTCATGTGTGGAAAGGTGTTCTGATGAGTGTTGCCTAATGGAATCAGTACAAGAAATCTGATATTAATTTTCCAGCTACTGCGACAGAAAATTGTGGAAGGAGGAGGGATCCTCTTGCAGATGGGCAAACCCTATGACTCCCTCAGTTATCCCCCACTTAAAAGCTATCAATTTAGAGCTGTCCTGTGTATTGCCCTGTGAATTGAACAAGCCTTTTCAGTCTTTAATTAAGGGTGACAAACTCTTTGAACATCACAGCATTCATCTGTTCATGTGTGGAAAGCCTGGTGTAACAAAAGAATTTAATCAAACTACAAGCCTAATAAAGACTACATTGCCTGAACTAAATGATGTTATTGCTGCTGCAGCTCATAGTTTTACATTTAAAAAAGCGGGTCAGAGTGTTCATTCATCTTGATTAGCAATGCCAACCTAATTACTTCTGGAGGAAACAGTAATTAGCTGGAGTCTCACCTCATTAATCATGACATTCTTCTAGCAGACTATTTTTATCTGATAAATGGCTTGGATTGGAACAAGGTGTATATTTGAATTCTAGTTAATTGTACACAGCTTGCTGCATAACATTTCACATTTTTATCATTTAACTGCTTCCTTCCTGTGAACCTCTCAGCCATTTTTGCAGGCTCTTCACGTTGAATAAAAGGTGAATGGCCCACGTAAGATGTTGTCAGCTTTAATTACGGGTAGGTAACTGAAGGTGTGTCCCATCAGGAGGGTAATGGTGGAGTCCCTGCCTGCATAGGAGACTAAAAGGATCTTTTCTCAGCCAGAAACCGGTGGACAGTTACTATTGCACAAAGGCCAGTGCTGGTTAGGCTTAAGAGAAGCCTGGGCCAAGATTTTCAGTGGAGACTGATGATTAAACACATCTTTGCTCTCTCCAAATGTGTATTTAAGAAATCTAAAGTTTTGCATTTATTACGTGTTTATTAAAACCAATGAGGAAGCATGTACTGTTCTTTTTGGGGGGAGGAGGTTGTTTTTTTGAAAAGTTGCTTCTTAGTTTTACAGAGCACGATTGCCTGATTTATCTGAACTGTAAGAACGGGTAAAGCGGAAGAGCCTAGAAGCTACAATTCCAAACTCAGTTTTCTAATAAAACTAACAGGTTCTAATTTTCTAGGGAGGATGATTATGAGTGTGTAAGTCTGGAAACATCAGATTATTCAGAGGTAGTAAAATAAATGGATCTTTGAATGCATGCTTCTAAAACCTATGCCCAGTGTATCCCTATTACTGGTCTACTGCGAAGAAAGTTCTCCTGCATAAGGCAATGTTTTATATATATATTTTTTTTTAACTGTGCAATAAAGGGTTTATGTTTTCCTTACAGCTCGTTAAAAAGGATAGATTGTAGGTATGTTAACCTGAAACAATGACAGAAGATTAACAGAGAAACATAGGAAAAATCAAAGTTACTCTTTGATAAGTAACAAATATTGTTACATTTATACTTGGCATTAGTTGTATGCAATGTTTTACCTTTTCAAAGCACACAACTGTTAACATCAGCTTCTCATTTGCTTTGAACAAGTAAAGAAAATGGCTCTATTTTAGGAGTTTACCTGAGTTCTAGAAGTAGCTTACTCTTCCATAATCAAGTAAGTTTACTCTTAAGAACAGAAATGAAAACTGTTAGCTATTTCTGAATGCTTCCTGCAGGAATCTTTAGGTATAGCTGTCCCACTGACTGAGCTGCAACCTAGCAGCCATAGGGGTATTGTTGGAACTTGCCAATAAGAGAACAAATACTGTTGACAGTTTTTTGGAAACCATCAAATTATTTTAGTTTTAATAATTTTTTTAAAAACTGTTTTTGTGTGTTTTTAAAAAGCTTTCTTTGGGTCCTCTTTCCCTGTCTTTCAACTACAAAAAGAAAATCCAGCGTCCCTAAAATTAAACAAACAACATCCCCCTAAAACCCTGAAAAAAATATTTCTAAAAGCGTTTTCGATGTGGATTTTTTCCTCCTAGCAAAAAAAAAAATTTGAGTAAGACACAACTTTAATTCTAAAAAGATGTTAAATTACAGACAGCTCCATGCGGTCTTGATATAGCAAAAAGCTTCTTAATGTCTCTGGTAGGAGAACCCATGTTTTTTTGTAGATGTGAAATATCTGCAGAAAAGAGGTGTATTTGACGCATACATATACTACATGTAAGTGACTTTTTGATATTCAAATTATTAATTTAAAAGTCTGTTTCAATAACTGGTATTGTTTTTAATCGTTAACTTTGTTATTGTAATCAATATGCTCTTGGCTGATATCTTTGATCGTAGGCCCCAGTTACAGTGTTATGCTAGAGCCAGTACTTGTTAGATTTTGGAAATGTAGGAGTTTTGCTAATGAGTATATACTTATAAATTCATACAACCTTAGTAAATCTCTAATGAAAATTGTATGTTTGTTTGCCTGCATATTACTTGTGTAGATATCACTAATGTCTCATAACTTCAGTCATAGATTACTTCTAGATGATTCTACATATTTAGAGAAAATTACTTTCCAACTTCTAATACGTTAGAAGGAATTCATAAAGAAGGAAGTCTTTAATATTTAAGTAGTACTTTTCTTCTGACATCTCAAAGGAATTTATAAACAATTAATTAAGCCACTCTTGTTCTCGACATTACTATGTCCAGCTTAGAGGAGGAACTGAAACCTAAGTAAGTTGGCTAAGAATAAATTCCTTTTGAGAAAGCTGATGTTTGTAGGACTCAGAATAACCAACCTTGTCTGTAGCTACAGATCAAAAACTCTGTATATCCTAAATTTGAGCTTTGTGACTTGTCAAGTGCAGAACCGAGAGTAGAATACCAGTGTCCTTGTTATCAGCTCTCTTTTCCAACCATGAGATACTCACTCAAACTTTCTTCTTGCTGTAGCCCTCTCAACTTCCAGAAGAAAGTTAATCAAAAACTCTTTAGTCAAAGGGCCAAGCTGATGTAGTATTCCAACGTAACACTATTTGTCACTTGAAATCCATGATAAAGGGAACTGAGCATCAGTTGTGTTGTTTCATTGACAAGTGCTGTAGAGAAGCAGGCAATGATGGCCAGCTGTTTGGCTTTCCAGCCCTTGTGACTTAGGTGGTCTGAGATATGGAGAAAAAAGCCCTTTTGTTGGTTTGAGCATGCAAAGCAAGCTTCCTGTGCATTGGTGGGGGCTGTGGGGAAGGGGCCAAGCAGCCACAGGAAGAGTGGGACAGACGAGATGATTGCTGGTTTGGGGGCTTCGGTGCATCCTGCTCCCTCCTGCCTGCTGCTGCAGACCTGTAAGTAGCACTTAAGCTGATGTCCAAATTTCTTATTTCAGTTCCTTGTAATTTATGTCTTGATTCGCTTCTGGGAGTCCTGCAGTACAAACCACTCCCATCATCCCAGTAATCTGTCCGTCGCAGGGCACAAGTGCCATCTTTTTGGTACGTTACTTGGTGCATTCTAAGTTTTGCATCTATCCAGTCCTGTCGCTACTTCATTTATAGCGCGTCATTTGAAACATGTTGTGCCAGGCTCAGATACTGCAGTCTCCCATAGGGTCTGCCAGGGTCTTATCCTTGTTTGGCTTGAAAGGCTTTTTAGAATGTCTAGGTGAAAACCTTTAAAGATTAAAATTCAATGACAAACTCCATAAAGATATTCAAAATTGCTACTGCTTGGTAACAAAAAGACAAAAGCAAATGCAGAGTTTCTAGATGGCAAGAGAGAAGGAATGAGTCTGGACTTATAAACAAGGGTAAGGGACTTGAATGGCATAATTTCTATCACTGCCTATACCTTCCGATAGCTCTGGCCTTCACACTAAGATTGATTACATGGCCATTGAGGGATTCCTGCAGGTCTTTACTCTCACCCATTCCCATAAAGCCAACAGAAACCAGAGCAAACTTTTGAGCAACTTCATTCTTTTTTTATAACTATTGTCCTGTTTTTGCTAGCAGCATAAAGTGAACAAAATATGGTACTGTGATCCGCTGGTTTGTGGAAAAAATTAAAAAATTAAATTGCAATGTAGGGGCAGGGTGATTGTGCATTAAAAACCTGGATGTCCTCCAGGTATAACCATGCATTGGCATGACGATAATCAGACTTTCAGTATAAGATGCTCTTCTGGAAAAGGCAAGTTATGTGATATTTCTGCTTGCTGAAGACTAGCTTGTGTCTCCTAATTTTATATTGGTTTGAAGTTATCTAACCCACATCAGAAAATACATGTAGTAAAACAGATATTTAAAAAGTTTCTAACACATTTTAAAATAAAATCTAAGGCACAACCTTATGATTGAAAGATTAAATCCTGCCCTAGCCAGTAAAAATAGATTAAAAAAATGTGGAACTATTTTAGGCACAGTGTTGGCTGTACTAGACAATTTTAGTTAGGTCTGTGTCTCAGTCTTGTCAGAGATTAGCATAGTCCAGAAGGCTGCAGTCAGTACGCCAAAAAATCATAACAGCAGGGGTGATAAAAAAAAAAAGTATTAAAGAATTAATAGAAAGCCAATGACTATAAATAAAATGAGACAGCAAACTCGTACCTGGAATCTAAAAGTAAGATAAACCTCGGAAACTTTTCACAGATGAAAAAATAGAAGAAACTCTCAAGGACAGCATCTAGTCCTGTTAAATGCAGTGGGAATTCTGCCACTTTCATCTTTTTGGCCAGCATTTTTTTCATACTGAATAGGCCCCCAGCTGGCACACGCTGTTGCAGTCTGATGATTTTCCATGGAATTATGACATATTTTTAACAATGTAGAATGGACTTGGTTCGAGGCTTTGCACCTTCTGCAGTCTTTCATATCAATGTGAGGAAGTTGGATTACTGAAAATTTTACAGGAGAAAGAAAAAGTGCAATTGCCTTGTTGCTGTAATGGCTTTTACTGGCAACAGAAAAAATACTAGACTAAGCTTTGAATTCTTGTTACTCTTATTTTTCCTCTTTTAATTTTCTGTCTGCTTGCTTTTATGAATGGGATTTAAAAGACTAATTTGTGAAGAATTTGCAGGTGATATCTGACATCTTGTTAACCACTGATGGTATCTAAACTGAAAATATCACCACACAGGAACATCCATGTTGTTGTAGTAGCCTCACCAGTGAGTAAACAGTGTACATGCTTAGGAAACAGATGTGCTCTCGGTCCCAAAGACTTCTCAGTCACAATACAAGAGAAGAGACATGGAAGAGTCCAAAGGGTTTGCAAGGGCAAAAAGACTCAGTATCTATGACCCTGGCCTCAGCTAAGTAAGAAGTAATTGATTTTTTTTACATAATGGCTCTTGAGAATATACAGCAGTTTGAAAAAAGAAATTTTTCAATCCAGACTTGTGAAATCCTGACAAGCTCTTATGTCCCATTTCTAGTGTTATACCACTGTTCTGGGGACCGATACAACTATTTCATGTCAGGTGCCGTTCACGGAGGGTATGTTCTTACACCACAAACTGCCGGGGCAGTTCTTGGTGACTGTTTCTCTTTGTAGTAGTACATCTTGGCTCAGGCTTTTTATCTGAAGTTATGTATATTTTCAGTTTTTCCAGGAGAGGTAAAGAGGTAGTGCTTCTGCTGCTCTTGATTTGTCTCGTATGCAAGATAATTTTTATATGCCTTCTCTCTTTCTGGCTTAGAAACACCTTGGAGCTACTGCCATACATTTGAATTTGGCTTGATTTGGTTATTCTATTCATTTGTAGACAGTATACTGTAATTATTCTTTGCCCCAGGGGTTTGTTTGTACTGAGTCACTGAAGCTGAATAGCCCTTCCTTATGCATATTTTCTTTGCAGATATAATTTGCTCACTTGATTTATTAATGTGTTTATGCTACTTATGTTTGATCTTGATTATAAAAAAAGTACTCATTGTTGCCCTGAGTCGTAGATAATGCCTGGCATCCATTAACCAGCTTAATTTAAAGTGTAATTTTTAGACTGATCTAGTAAATAGGTAGAAGAGGTGGTGTATGCTGAAGAGCTCCAAATGAACACCTTTGGCTTGGAATGTAGCATGCTACAGAACTTGCACAAGACCAGTGCTCTTGTGGCATTTGGTTAGCTACTGCAAACTTGGTTGCTGTTGACTGTGCAATGTTTGGACCGTAAAAGCATTTAGTGAAGGGGACAGAAGATCTGAAGGAAAGCATACTCTAATCAATACATTGGGGAGCCCTACAGGGCTTCGCACTTGTTTAAGCTGTTTTGCAAAAAATTGGTCTGAGGCCATGGTTTCATGTGTGACAGCCTTGTTTGCATCTGCTAGAGGGGGGCCTCAGTGCTCGCAGCCACTGCTCTGCCTTTCTCCTGCAGCCGTTCCTAGCAAGTGCGTGGTCCTGCCCTCTCCTCCTGCTGCGTCTGGGCCTCGTGAGAGCTTGCTACACTGCAAAAAGCATTTTCTTTTTTCTTTTGGCCAAGTTGGTTTTCTGTCAGGTTAGTGACATACATTAGATCCTGGAAGGGGTCAGAGGACCTACAAAAGTAATGGGAGATGGGCAACAACGTCTGGTAGTGGAGAGGAAAGGCCAGTAATGCTTTCGAGTGGGAGCTCATACTCCTGCGCTGGCAGCAGCGAGCTGCTAGAGCAACACAATGCGTTCCGACCATAACTTCATCCCAGTTATTGCTGGGCCAGGTCAGCAGGTGCTCAGCACCTGGTTGAGGCTGGTGGTACTTTGCTGCTTCGAATTTTGGCACTGTGAAAGGCTCCTCAGGGAAAGAGGGGGATCAGGCTCAAACCGCTGGAGTCCAGCACCAGGAGTTAAATTCGCCTCTGAGAGAACCCTACTGAGTTTCAGAAACAACCTTGATCCAGTGAGCCATGTTCTTGTGTGCAGTAATGCTGCCTCATGCAGCTGTGGCCTCTTTGCAGGACTGGAGTAGCAGGAAACGAGAGGAGCAAACAAGAGGATGAGGCTCAGCATGTATGGATTTGTGTATCTTTGTACACATCTGGTATAACTAAATCTTTGTGTGCAAGGCACATACAATTTTGAAGTGTCAATTTGACTTTGGGTAACATTCAATAATCTTTTTATTCCCATTTAAAATCCGGCTTAATTAAAACGTACAGAGTGTTCCTACAATGAGTATTGTTTCTAAGCTGTGTCTCTTTCAAATTCCCAGTATAAACAATCCTGTAAATAGGTAATTAAAGCCATCTGCTTCTTGGTAGCCCAGTTACCTTTGCAGCATCATTTACATTTTTCTCCCCTTTAACTCAGGGAATTAAACTGCCATAAATTCTTTCTTTAGTGGATGAGCCGTTGTAAAAAAAAAAACAAACACTTGTGGCACGTAATTTGTCAAGAAGAAAAGACATTTTCTGTTAAATTTCTCTTCCAAATAGACTGTTCTTCGTGGCCACACAAAATCGTGCCTTCAGATAATGGACGTACCCATAAACTTTAATTCAGCACAAGATACTTAAAATAATGCAGTTACTGTCTGTGATCTTATATTCCTCCTTTTCTATGAGAACACTGCTTTTTGTCTTGTCATCAAGGGTAAGTACTGATGTCTATGGAGCTATTTTGAGCTAAGGATCTGGCCCATTTTTTTAGACCTGTTTCACAGAGGAGTAAACTGAAACTCAAGTCTTAAGGTCAGTCTTGGAAATGGATAAAAACAGAGTTCTACTTCTTGGTCACTTCTTTTTAAACAAGAGAAAATGAACTCATCTTGCAGCAACCTCACTGATAATGTTATGAGTAGGAAGAAGATTTAAATATGTTGAGGTAGCTGCAGAACTCTAGATTGTACTGCCTAGAGATACTTGCTGAGACCTTGAAAGAAGTCTAAGCTCATCAACATGGATCTGTGGACCTGTAAGCACACCATACTGGTGTGAGGACAGTGATCTTGATGGTGAGCTGGTGGTCGGGGCTTAATACTGGTATATCTGCAAAGGATTGTGCTGAGTTGCTACCAAAATATTTTTTTATTTCTCTGCTTAGACCATGTATGACTTGGGTTATGTGACAGGTGTTAGTCAATGAGACAAACCTCATATCCTTATTGAATGAATTTGTGGTGGGCAGGCTAAAGGAATTGGAGATAGAAACAGGGTACAGCGTTTTGTTCTCCTTTCCAAAGGCCTTGCTGTTCTGGCTGCCCTAGTATCCATTGTCTCATGGCTTAAGGAAAGGGAGAAGAGCTCTGGTCTCCTGCCTGCTTGGGAGGTAGGAACTGAGGTTGAGGAGGGGAGAAACAGACACTTCTCCATGCTCTAGCTAGAAATGGCAGCAGGAGGGACCTGCACCCTCTGAGAGAGTGTCCTGAGTTACTTTGCCCCAATAGCAGAGGAGGAAAAAATGTTTTCTTTCTCTCTGAGTCTTCTCTATTTTATTTTAAGCTCTTGGAAATGTCTGGATGTTATTTTTGTGAGAGGAGAAATGTTCTTTCTCCCCCACCCTGCTCCGCCTTCAGAATAGCAAGTTCACTGCTAATTACTCACTTGTAAATTCTGGATTGACATTGTAAATACTGGGACACTGCCATATTCCATCTGATTGGTATGTTTAAGAAGCAGAGTCTGCTTAAAAGGGAATGGAGGCCACTTGTCATCACAACCCATGCAGAAACCTGGTAATTAACCCTCATTGTCCCAACGGCACTTCCTGAAACCAGCCTTCACAACTGAGTCCAACGCACTTTCAAGCGCAAAGGAAAGCTATTTGAGCTCGTTAGTCACTTACCTTCTTTCACAGAACAAAGCAAGCAATGTTGTTGCAAAACTTGCTATTAAGAGGCTTTATTCTGAAACTGGAAAAAACCCCCAAACCCGCAAGAGGGTTTTCTTTAGAACTCAAGGTGAAGCTTGCTGGTGAAGGGAGCTGGTTGCTTGTAGGTATAACAAATAACTTCCTGCAGCTTTGGGGAGGCAACATTGGGAAAACAATATCAAATGTCTGCGTGAGTTAGGAATACTCTAAGTCACAGAATGGTTGAGGTTGGAACGGACTTTGAAGTTTTTTCTAGTCCAGCCTCCATGTGCCAAGCCAGCTAAAAGAAGTTGCTTGGGACTGTGTCTACTCAGATTGTTAATATCTCCAAGGATGGAGACTCCACAGTCCCTCTGGAAGCATATTCCAGTGTTCGATAATCCTCATGTTAGAAAAACAACAACAACATGGAATTTAATTTAAATGGAATTTTTTGTGTTTGACCATGTCCATTGTTTCTTGCCTTTTCACTGGCTACTGTCTAGATCAGACTGTCTAGGTTTTCTTTACTCACCTCATCAGATACTTACACACACTGCTTGGATCTACCGCAACTCCCTCAAGCCATCTCTTCTCGATGGGAAACGATCCCAGCTCTTGGATTCTGCTTGTACGAGAGGTGCTCTAGTCCCTTAATCCCAGACCTTTGCTGGACTTGCTCCTGTAAATCCGTATCTCTTTTACTGGGGAGCCCAGAACTGGACCCAACACTCGTGATGTGGCCTCACCAGAGCTGAGCTGAGGGATGTGCTCCCTTGACCCACTGGCAAGCCTCTGCTTAATGGAGCCCAGGATGCTGTTGGTCTTTTTGCAAAGGTGCATTGCTGGCTCTTGGTGAACTCGTCCATCAGGTCCCAAACCCTTTTTCTGCAGATCTGCTTTCCAGGTGGCTGGTTCTTACTCTGTAGTGGTGCATGGGGTTATTTCTTTTCAGGTGCTGGAGGTCTTGCATTTACGTTTGAACTTCATGGGGTTCCTCTCCACCCATTTCTCTTGCTCCTTGAGGTACCTCTGAATGGCAGCACAACCATTTGGTCTATCAAACACTCCTACCAGTTCTGCATCAACAGCAAGCTTGCTGAGGGCAGTTGCCTTATCCAGGTCATTAATGAAGAGGTTAAACGGTACTGACCACCCTGGGGCACAGCACTAGTGGTGGCTGGTATCCATCTGGACTTTGAGTTGCTGACTGACTCCTTGAGCCCACCAGTCTAGCCAGTTTTCCGTCCACATCACTATCTATGTATCCTGTACTTCATCAATTGGCTCAAAGATTATATGGGAGATACTGAAAGCCCTAAGGAGTAACTTTCCTTCTTTTTCTTGTAATATATTATTTCACAAAAGGAAAAGTCTGTTTTGTATGAAGTAGGAATAATCCACTTCACTCGGGTACTAAGATTGGAGTACTCAGACTCTGAATAAGCTAATAGAGGGCTACTTTCTATGACCATATAAGTGGGAGTTGTGTGTGGTGGCTGCAAGAACAGAACCATACCACCCAGTGATGATTTAAAATTTTGCACTTGAAGTGATTTGAAGATTTTTAACCTACAAGGCTTTTTTCCTGACTCACTCACTCCGCATACTTACATGTATCAGAGTCTGTACCAGCTTAGACCAATATTGCAGATGCAGGGGTACGGGACCCTTGCTCCAATAGTTTGATGTTTTTGGTTCCAGCTAGTGCCCGAATTCCTACATGTAGTGAGTCCATTTCAGGTTCAGTCTTGTGCATGAGACACATGTGGATGGTGTCCCCCTTGCTCCATGGCTACTGTCTCAGGTATCTATTGCTTTCTGTAATAGATTGTTGGCATAAGACACCAATGGCTGTGCTAACTATGTAGCCCCGGCCCTAACTCTTAGAATTTTTGTATGCGTAGGACCATATAAGGTTCCTGTGTGGTTTCAATCACTCTGATCTTTGGCCCAGATGTGGCCCAAACAGCATAAAGTTAATAGCACTTATGTAACAAAGTCTATCTACTACTTTCTTCTCCAGCTCATACCAAGTCCTATCACTACATACCCTTGTAAAAAGTCCCTCTCCAGTTCTCTTGTAGGCCCCGTTCAGGTACTGGGAGGCTGGTATAAGGTTTCCCCAGAGCCTTCTCTACTCCAAGCTGAACAATCCCGATTCTCTCTGCCTGTCTTCACAGGAGAGGTGCTCCAGCCCTCCTCTGGACTCACTCCAACAGGTCCATGTCCTTCTTATGTTGGGGGCCCCCAGAGCTGAACTAAGTACTCCAGGTGGGGTGTCATGAGAGCAGAGTACAGGGGGAGAATCACCTCCCTTGAGCTGCTGGTCACACTTCTTTTGATGCAGCCCAGGATACAGTTGGCCTTCTGGGTTGCGAGTGTGCATTGCCAGCTCATGTTGAACTTCTCATCAATCAACAATCCCAAGTCCTTCTCCTCAGGGCTGCTCTCAATCCGTTCTCTGCCCAGCCTGTATCTGTGCTTGGTATTGCCTTGACCCATGTGCAGGACCTTGCACTTGGCCTTGTTGAACTTCACGCAGCTCACACGGGCCCACCTCTCAAGCCATCTCTGGACGGCTTTCCTTCCCTCTAGCATGTCAGCCGCACCACACAGCTTGGTGTTGTCAGCAAACTTGCTGAGGGTGCACTCAATCTCACTGTCCATGTCGCTGACAAAGATGCTAAACAGCGCCAGTTCCAATACTGACCCCTAAGGAACACCACTCGTCACTGATCTCCACTTGGACATTGAGCTATTGATCGCAACTCTTTGAGTGTTACCATCCAGGCAATTCCTTATCCAGTGAATGGTCCATCTGTCAATTCCACGTCTCTCCAATTTAGAGACAAGGATGTCATGTGGGACAGTGTCAAATGATTTGCACGCGTCTGGGTAGATGATGTAATTTGCTATTCCCTTGTCCACCAATGCTGTAAGCTTGTTAAAGTCCACCAATTTTGTCAGGCATAATTTTTCCCTAGTGAAGCCACGCTGGCTGTCGCCAATTACTTCCTTATTTTCCACATGCCTTTTAGCATAGTTTCCAGGAGGATGTGCTCCATAATTTTGCTGGGCACAGAGGTGAGGCTGACTGACCGGTAGTTCTTGGTGTCTTCCTTTTTTCCCTTTTTAAAAATGGGAATTATGTTTCCTCTTTTCCAGTCAGTGCAAACTTCACCAGACTGCCACAACTTCTCAAAAACGATGGATAGTGGCTTAGCATCTTCATCCGTCAGTTCTCTCAGGATCCGCAGATGCATCTCATCAGGTCCCGTGGATGGTAAAGTAGGAGATAAGCCGTACATAGCATGGTACCACACATGCACCTGGAACGCTGCAGTGTTGTTGCAGTCCTCCCTCTAACAGTAAAGACTGGAGTCTTCAGGTTTCTCTTGCCTGTTTGTTTTCAAGCCATGATTTTGCTGCCAGCGTGCTGGGTCACATTGGCCAATGCCTTCTCCACATTGCCTCTGTTTCGGTATCTCCGAGTTGGATGTTACGACAGTTCCTGCTTTGATAAAGTCCTTTGAGATCTGTGTGTTAATAAATGGTATTTAAACACTAGATATTATTGATAATATTTTTAATATTTTAGAGACCAAAGCATGACAGACTCTGGTTTTAATTATTTTGTGCTGTAGTTTGTTAGTAGTACACTTCAGATGAGTTTTTGGGTTTATTTGGTAATTGCTTAAGGCACCTAAAATGTGATAGTGAATGAACACCTCTAGGAGAAGAACTTTGTACCGCTAATTAGGGTTACTGTCTTAGGGTGGTGACATGACCAGGCAGACTGAATATTTATAGTCTTAATCTTGAGTTAGTAAAGTATTCTCTTAAATGAAGAAAAATTTGAAAAGCAAGGTTAATGAATTCTATTAAATAAGGAATCCCATAACAATCTTTTTATGGGTTTATACGGTTGCATCATTGGGAGATTTTTGAGACACATGTAGGGTATTATTGTATGTCTGAGCCATTAATCCAGCATCATACAATAATCTACTACGTTTGCCTTTTTTGGTTATGACCNCATTGGGAGCTTTTTGAGACACATGTAGGGTATTTTTGTTTAATTAATTATTTTTATTATTATTATTTATTATTTTATTTATTATTATTAATCCAGCATTATACAATAATCTACTACGTTTGCCTTTTTGGTTATGACCAGCTGAAGTTAGAGTTATATTTTTTCTGCTATGCAGGTAATACAAAAGTAGGTTTTGGATTTGCATTTTAAGAGCTTGTTCATAAATTTTTAGTCTGGTGGTCTTTGTTCCACATGCTATTTTCTGTAAGAATACAATGTCTTGCAGGCACCTGGGGTTTTGTTCAAAGAAACCTGATCTTCCTCAATTCCACTGGTTGTGGTTTAGCTTAGAATAGGTGGGGAAGAAAAAGCCCACCAAGCTAAAACCCATGAAAATTATTTTGACATTTAACCATAGCAGGGAGAGTGACTTACAGAGGGTGGAATTTTGCCCAGGGGAACAGGCACATCTTTGGCCTTTGCTGCATGTGCAAGGATCGCTTGCAGGGTGGGTGAGAGGAAAGCGGGGGCAGAGCCAAGCTGGCTCAGAGGCTCTGAGGAGGAGCCTGTTCTGAGAAGTAATACTGACATGGACCATTAGCAGTTCTTGAAAGGCAGGCAGGGGAAAGTACTTTCCCCCATGTTCTGCAATTTTAGGATCCATGTCTTAGATGCACAATCTGTATTAAGAGGTAAGAGTTCTTCTTACTGACAGTACAGATAAAGTATTTGCAATGAGGGAGTGAAGGGTGCTGCCCCAATGAATGCCACCTCTTACTGCAGAAGATGGGACTCTAAGAAAGAGCAGGTAGTTTGGGTGGAGGCCAGGTGTTGGAGGTGTGATTTTTAAGTCAGGAAATACTGTTCTGTATTAATAGGAAGGAGTTTGTGCATATACTCATGTGAATGTATTTTTATTTTTGTCAGGGCTGGTAGCATCTTCCTTTTATATTCAAAGCTGAGATATTATTGGAAATGTAACCAGAGATTTGGTTACCTGAGGGGTATTGGGAGAAGTAATTAGTTCATAAAACACTGTGAAGATGAAAGTTCCTTTGTAAATCCTGCCTCCATTGTTATCCTTACCAAGAACGCTGCTGATATTGCTATTCAGTTTGAAAGACAGATCTTCAACTGCTATGAATTAGCACAGCTATGTGCTTTCCAGTGAAGCTACTTTTGATTTGAATCTGCAGAAGACCTGGCTTCCTTGATTCAGTGATTCTACAAACTTCCTTTGTACTATTCCTGTTTAAAGGCTTTCTCTTGTATTTATAGCCAAAGAATTTGTTTTCTTAATGCAGTACACAAAAATGTATGGGCCAAATTCTGCCTTTGTGTTACCTCACTGTGAATCACAGTCATTGTATTGCTGTCAGTAAATTTTATCTTCTATCCAGCTGTGTAGCTGAAAAGAGAGCTTGATCCTGTTTGTCTGTAGAGTTTCCAGTGTGGGCTTCTGCAAATATTTTTGCTTTGTAGCCAGTGAACATTTGCACATCAATTTAGTAACCCTGACTACATTGGAGCTATGCCTATTTACACTTATTTGCACCAAATTTGTGCAAAGATTCTTGATACTATTTTATAAACATAAGTAATTATATTTATAACTAGAAACAGAATAAATTAAGATCTTGTAAGTGGTCCTCTGGCTTCTTTGAGGGAACTATATGATTAAACTCACTGGTATAAATTGTATTGTCTTCTGTACATAAGAGAAAGAGACACTTTTTCCAACAGTTCATATTCAACATAATTTTCCACTAAGGAGACTGCAGCAGCTTGCCAGAGTTGTCACACGCCTTGATGTCTTTGAACTTCTTCCTTGGAAGCTGCTGAAATCCTTCATGCAACTGCTCCACTTGGGCATAATCCAGGAAGAGCTTTCTCCAGCTGCTTTGGTTTATTATGTATCGGCTCCCAGAATTTGAGATCACAAGTCAAGCAAAAAGGCTAAATGTAAATGCATATAGAACAGCCGGTGCTCTCTGCGTCTGTGCTCCAGGAAGCCCCCCTGACCTGTTCTCAGTGCTAACATTCCCCAAGTTGCTTTCAAGACCGCTGGGATTTTGACTGTTGATGATAAGAGGCCAGCAAATGTCATGTTGCATTTATAGGACAAAGGAAAAGCAAGCAGTAAAAAACCTCATTTTCCTCTATATTCACTGAATGGGAAGAAGAGCCCATTCCACATATCCTCCCTCGCAAGCTAGAAATGAAGTGCTAAAGCTAAAATCTTGAGTCTTAGCAAGACAAGAAAGAGAAAGGCTCAGGTCCAACATGGTAAGATACACATCTTTGCTGAAAGACTATGCCTGCTATTGCTTTTGGTCATGCATATCCATTTGTATGCTTTGGATAGTTTTCTGTTCTGCAAATTCAGGGCATTCAAGCTTATCAACGATTCCTTATGGGACAGAAGCTCCTTCTTTCAATTTAATAAGAAAACTAGTAACTTATTCCAATAGCAGAACTGTCAGGTAAAGAAATATGATTGAGGTAAATGAAGTTTATCCAGGTTAGAGTGGGCATCCTGTGGCTATAGCTGTGGTATGGTGGCTATATGTCTCCAGTGGCCCGCTGGCAATGCAGCAGGTAGTTTTCTGCCAGGCTACAGCATCTCACACCCATCAGCCTCCAGGTACTGATACTTAGGTCTGCGTCAGCTTTGTTATATGAGATAGAGGTTAGTTACTATGGATTTTCTTCCTCTCTCTCCATCCCTCCCTTCCCCTCCTCCCCCTCCCCCTGCTTTGTGGTAGTGTGTTGTGGGATCGGGCAGGTGAAAAATAAATAGTTGAAAGGGATGGTATTTGTTCTTCGTTGCATCAGAAATCCAGGTCTGAGATAGTACAGAGAAATGTAATGGAAAGGCTAAGGTTGGGATCGCAATGTCTGGGAGTGGGAACCCCAGAAGGGAAACACATCAGGGAAAGGCTCTATAAGCATGTGTCGGTGGCTTGCAAGCCAGCAGCCCATCGAGGCCCCACCACATCTAGCTGCAGTTTCACAAGACACCCATCTGTGCAGGTGAAAAACTGTGAACAAACCCTAATGACTCGCAGAGATGAGAGAGGGTGGAGACACCGATCACTGTCAGCTCCAGAAGGGTACGAAAGGCACAAACCCTGCATGCACATGGCTGCCCACCAAAGAAGAAACTCAGAGGCATAAGGAGGGCTTGGTGTCCCTTGTCCTCCCTGGCATCACAATGGATCCTGGACTATTAGCTGGACACAAACATTGCTGGATGGACTTCTTGGCACTGCCCACAATCTGGTGTTTCTGAGCGTGAGAGGGTGAAAACTGTTTCCTTTTTTTTTTTTTTTTATAGTAAAAAAAATCATCTCCCCCTTTGATTTTGCTGATATAGTGTTGCTGCAGTACTTCCTACAAGATGAGGACAGTCAGGAATGGAAGATCTCAGGATTACAGAGCTCCAGGACTCTCCAACCCAGCCCAGCTAAGTGTTTAGGCAGATGCCTCCTTTTGCAGACATGAATAATCCCAATTAATTAAGAAGATTCTTAAGAGCTTTCCTGAAATGTGTCCTGCAGGACCAAATACACTTTCTTCCTGGACCTCTGATTTTTTTTTTTTTTTTTCATTTCATTCTATCTTTTATGGTTTAAGAACAATGCTTGAAAAACAGCTGCTGTGAAGAATTAAAGATCCTCTAGAATTCACATGTTTTAAACTCAGCAATCCTAGGATAGTTATGTTCTTTTACAAAGCATGGGGAGGAAAGGACATGCAAAAATCTTTAAGATTTGCTCAGGAAAAATAAGCCAGATTTATGCAGATAATCAAGCATCTTCTCCATGCTTTTTTTTTTTTTAAGAGATCAGAATGTGATTACCTCTTTCAGTAACATCTAAACACTTTATAACTTCAAAAGCTGTTGTCATGTTTTTATATGTGTCATGGGAAAGCTTAACAGAGTTAGCCTGAAATAGTTTAAGTACATTTTACATAAAATGTACTGCTTAGTTATAATAAAGTCAATCCTTGCTTGTGCTGTTCAGTGAATGGTATTTTAACTGTAATCGACAGAAGGGACAAGTCATGCGTAACTCTTGCAAAAAATCCTATCTTTTTCTTGAGTGGAATTGGAGATCTTCATACGTAATGATTTTTTTAAGAAGTTTTGTATAGTAAGTGAAGCAGGTCTGTCTGTGAGCAGACACCTACTTTGGGAATGGTGGTATTTTCTGACTGTATGAAGTTTTATATGGGACATCTCTCTGTCCTAGTCTGACCTGCTAACTATTGCAGTTCCGCGGCATGGAGGAACCTACATATAAATTGCATGCCTAACATATGTCCTAGTTTCCTATATGTCAGCTGCAGCTCCGGAAGGACAGGGCAGTACTGGCTCAGAAGAAGGGAGGTGGACAGGGTGTGATTAGAGGTGGAAGAGAGATGGTGGGTGGCTGCAGGAGGTGTGAGCTCTGCCTTCATGGGCATGCCCTCCAGCGGCCAGGGAAGATAGCTGCACCTAACACTGGCGATGAAATATAGGCAGAGAAGCATGAAGAACAGTAGGATTGAACAAGTCCTTTTATATCTTCCTGAAACAGAGCTGCAAAACATACTATAGTGCTAATCTTGACTCTGGTGAAGTCAGTGGGAGTTTTGCCATTGGCTTCTTTAGAACCAGCTTTTGTCCTTCTCTGTGCTTGTCCCAGTGTGAGCGCAAGACAGATCTGGCATCTAGGAACAAAGACAGACCTCTTTCTATATCTGAAGCTGTTCCATCACTTATGATTTTGATATTTGCATTCTGGATGAAAATATTTTGCCCTTGGGTAAATAATATCTTGCTGCTAACTTATGATTCTCATTCTCAGTGTCAACATTGCTTTTGTTTCTTATTGCAGTTGTTCAACTGCTTTTGTTACAATTATTTTTCTCTGTTTACGGGGTTGAAATCCCATCTTGTAACTAATATCTCTCAAGCCCATATGGTAGTGTACATGTGCTAACTATTGCTTTTTTTTCCCTATTTTACTTTACAAGATAAGGCCATCCCCCTCATCTTTTTGCAAACTATGCTCAAAGCACGTTCTGTGCTCAAGCGTGATTATTTTTTAAAAACATTTTACATTTATAAGAAACAACACAATGTAGAGGACAAGCACAGGTTCTGAACATGTGAACATCCAGTTTTCCCAGTTTTCTGCTAATGGGCTATTGCATCTTTGACAGTTTTAGGGTCTCTATCATGATTTCACATTTTGTAGAAAAGGCTTCAGACTTATGATCCCCCCAGGATTCTATGAACGCTGATTTATACACGTTTATACAAACATTTCCATACATAGAGGCAGAATGTGCACTAGTTATGGGGTTTTACCTTCTGATGTACTTTCCTTAAATTTAAAACCACTGTATGTTGTTACTCAACTTTATTGTTACAGGATTGAGACATTATTCTTATGCTCTTTTAAATAATTTTAAGTGTAGATTATCTGAACTGGAGACCTGTTTTTTAATTACTCAACACTTATTTACATAGTCAGACCTTTTCCTGTACACTTAAACCAAGCCTGTGAGGTGGTTTGTATGTGTTCTAGCTGTTAGCTTTTTTTCCCGAATTATTTTTAGTTTTTGCATGTTGCTGCACCTTCAGATTTCAGCTGAAGGGTTCCAATACAAAAAACAAAAGTTATTTTTAAGGTTGGGTTGCTAATATTTTTCTGCATAGAGGGTCCAGGGAGCAGGCATTTTGGACCTGTTTTTCTGTATTTTCAAATAACTCAGGATGCCTCTCAGAACACTTTTGTGCCAGTTGTGCAATGAAGACTCTAAATTCTGAAGATAAAAAGCTAACTGGGGACATCTCATTTACTATTCCCTGTTTTATTTGCTAAAGTTGGTTCATTTTTGCCTTCACCTCGAATACCGCTTTTGCTCGTGCTTATGCAACCAAGCCTTTTCTTCCATGTGGTTGGCAAAATAACTAGGCGGTATAATGCTGCTGTTTCCAGGGAGGTATTTGTAGTATTCCCTTGTCATCCTTGCTGATGAGACAGTCTTTGGGGCTGGAAGTTCTCCCTGTCGTTAGTGTGACTAGGTCCCAGAGAACGAGCATTGTATGCTGTATTTAGATTACCAAAATTCTTGGTGTTTTAGTGAAGTCTTTATTCCTTCTGTAACATATTTGTAATGTAAAATTTTGTTAGGAAATGAGAAGGACTGAAGAGCTGCCTCACAGAAGCAATGAGCAAAGCTCTGTGGGTGAGGCTTTGCAAGCTCTGGCTTTGTTGCCCCTTCAGCTTTCTTTAGGTGACAATAGAGAATGAAGCTCATGCTTTCTGACTACCTGGGGACCCAGGAAAAAATCCATTACCAAGTGATAAGACTAGAGTGGACTAAAAAAATTATTTTAGCTGAAATTGGTTGTAGTCAGTACTTAGCTTTTCTTTGTTGGCCTGAGCCTAAAGTTATGGTCCTGTACATAAAATTTGCTTGTCTTATAGGTAAAAAAACTTGTTTCATGTCTGTCTTAATAATGGATAATGTTCAGCTCCCTGGCTTGCAAAAACGTTATGCAAAACACTTCCTGTTTTCTGACTAGCTCTAGTTCTGAGCTTGAAGAAAGCTTCTGGCACTGAGAAATTCAAACAGCTTCCCAGCATGCTTTTATGACCTGCCTAATACACCGGGACTTGGAAGCAAAAGTGGATGTAAACCAGGTTTTAGGGAACACGGCTTTACATATTTTTTTTTCTGCTTAGTTTGCCTGAATTTCAACAATTGGTGTGCTTTCCAGAGTTTGTCACTGCTTACATATTATATTGACTGCTGTTGGTGATAGCATACTCTTCATTTCGAACAGCTGTTTTCAGGTGTCTCTACTTTAACTTTCAAAAAAATAAATAAGGGATGTCTGACTCCCTCTCCCCCAAGTAATTTTGAAAATAAGACACTTACTTAACCACTGAATGGATTTGGAATATGTGATGTCTGTGTATGTGCACCCTTAAAAAGTTCATTAGCTTGTCCTCAATCACTATAAAGCTATTTTTTGCGATACAGTAATTCTAGCCTTACTTGAACCAGAAGTACAGAAAATCTCAGTCTCGTAATGAATGAAGGTTTGGAAGAAATTTCTGTGTTGATTTCTAGAAGACAGCAGCTATTGGGAACATGCTCTGTTAAGCTTTCAGATGCATATTTAGGAAACTAGGTACCTTCATGCTTGGGTCTGACCAGCAGTCCACTCATTACAGGGTGCTGCTGTGGCAGGGCAAGAACCAGGTATTATAGCAGCAATTCCAGAAACTCCCAAAGAGACGATTGTTGCATAGTCCTGCCCATAACAGACTACATCCCTTCTTCCTTGCTTGTGAGTGATGGATGGCATAAACCACAGCACTTTACTTACTCATACTGGTTTTAACATCTGTGCCTTGGTAAGGCTTGTGGCAATGCACTCTCCATAATAATGAAGTATTTTCTTTTGCTTGCTTTACTGTCTGGGTGCTGTGCCACACCAAACCAACATGCGGTTCAGCCCCATGTAAGACTTCCAGCTGTGACTCAGAGATGCCTTTAGCTGTGGTGAACCAGAGGTGAGCTGTGAGACTACCCACATTGTTCAGAAGGCCAGAGAAAATAACCTATTAAAAGCTTTCTAGGATAAATATGAATCCCAGACTGAAATTAAGATTTGGAAACAATGCAGATTGTTTCAAGTTGAAAATGAAGGTGGCAAAGGTAGCATGATCCAGTGAGGAATACAGTACAGATTTCTGCAGCTGTGCTCCAGCTAACGGCAGGTTATTCCTTTTGTGTCATTTTCTAACTTTGTTACACAGCTGAGCTACTGAGCCTGAGCGAACAGTTGGAGTTGATGCATGGATCCTGAAAGTGGCTTAAAAAAAAAAAAGAGCCTTCACAGTAGTTTTATTACAATGGCCAGAATAGAGGAGTGTGTGTGGGTGCGCAGGGGAAAACGTACACTGAAGGTGTAGGTTGCTATTGCAAGTGTAGTCTTTCTTCCAGCTCCCTCCTGTGTCAATTCTGCCACTGCAAAGACCCTGATGTTAATTTGCATATCAATCAGAGGGTATAAATAGTTCAAAAGAGATTTGGTGTATTCCACTTTACCCATCACTCCTGAATTTGGCCCCTTGAATCCTTCTGAAGAGGTTTTATTTTTAAGGATGACCGCTGCAAAGAGGCCATCTCTCCTCCTGCAGAAACTGCCCCCAGCATGACATGCCACATGATGGGACTCTGTGCCTTGCAGTGGCTGAAACAAGGACAGGTGGGGAATGTCTATCACCAAATCTGCTGAATCTATTGCTAAAACGTGCTGTGACAGCCCTCCCCAGACATATGTGCACACTGAGGACACAGGCTAATCCTGTGAGTTGCTTTGCTCTTTACGGCAGGTTATCACCATTTTGTCCCATTTTAATCTTTACCTCTGTTTACGATTCTAATCATACATTATTAGGGCTAGGACTCTCATAAAACTGCGAGCACCCACACCAGCCTGTGCTTTCACTTGGAAAGGCCAACGGAGGCAGAGAATTGTGTCACAAGCTGTCTGAACACAAATGGCACCCATTAACCCTGCCAGGCTAGTGGTAGGGGTCCTCAGGAAGGCCCAGGGGATGTCCTGAAGGCTTGCTCATCAGGCTGAATGTAATTGTTAGAAGTTAGTGCTAAAGTGACAGACGTGATTAATGAAGAATCAATTAAGTGAGCAGAGAGATTTCCCAAAAGCTCTTAGGACGGGTACAGGCTAAAACTTTGGCCTAATTTCACAAATCAGTCATGAAACCATTACAAAGAAGGTGGTTTACTGTTCTTGGAGATAATTTTCAGAAGTGTGTGAGTAGCCGTAAATCAATCTTGGAGGTTAGAGCAGATAGACTCTGTTTAATATAACTACAAGTCAAACATCAGAAATTATAATCCATGTCAGAAGTTATAATCCATGTGCCTGCCTGGTAAAGGGCTTCTGGGACCCATGAAACTGTTTTCTGAATGTTGGATAGAAAAAATAATAAACTAGCTATGTCAGCATAAGAAGACTGCATTACAAGATTCTTTAAAATAATGATCATGGAGTTTTCCTTATTTGCCTTTTGAAACTGAGATACTGCTATTCATAGTGGATTAGCATTTTCCCATTGTAGCCTTCTGATAGTGGAGTGGGAAGGAGTGT
>VZSC01016541.1:169185-200091 GCA_013398225.1 Steatornis caripensis | reverse complement strand
TTTTTTTTTTTTTTTTTTTTAGTAAGCACCTTTATTACCTCCCAAAAATCTTAGTGTTGAGTGCTAGAAGAGCTGGGGACTTAGAATGAATGCTCCTGTGTAAGAGCTGTTTTAAAATTGCAGGAACAGCCAATGTTTCAAAGTCATTCAAGACAAAAACTTTAAAAGCTATTATTTCTGTTCAGATTCGTCTTAAGAGGCTTCTCCGTGGGGATATGTATTGTGTTTTAGTTTTCAGGAATGCATTTTGGTTATTAAAACGCTGATATTTTTCTAAGGTCATTGTAGTCTGCTATAGAAATGTTAGGTTGGAGTTAAAAGAAAACTCAGGGACTGGCAGCGAAGTGACCATCAGGCAGCTGCCTGACTTCTGTGCACTTGGAATCCCTGCTATTTCTACCTTTATTTTTCACACAACTTCCTGTCTACGGGTGGGATTTATTTGACTTAATTCCAGGATTCTAGCATCCAGTCTAATCTAGTCATCCAAATTCCCTCCGTAATAAACGGAAAGAGATAAGCACCTCCAGACAGTGTTTTATCTCAGAAAGGTGAGATAAATCAGCTTTTGGAGATGCATATCCCTTCCCATTGACAACAGAGGAATCCTGGAGAGGTAGTTCAGACTAGATGCCGATCTTTTGATGGCTGATGTTAGGCAGGATGTTTACTACTTATCCCAGGTGTTTCTGAATCAGACTTTCTAGCTATCGCAGCAAGGGAAGCAGTTCCTCTAGCCCAATGCCTTGGCACGCCATTGATCCTGAGCGAAGCTTCAAGTATTTCCGCAAAGGCTGGCCGGGCTGTGAAGCAGACTGGAAGTCTAGCTATAAGCAACAGCTTACATGAGGAAAGGGAAGATGATCCTGTTACTGTGGCACTAGTTTAGGGAAATGCGTGTTCAGCTCCACCGTGCAGTTCCAGAGTGACCCGCGGCTCATCTCTCTGACCCCTCCATCATTGCCCAGGCAGACAGTAATATTTTTCCTCTCTGGAAGGAACGCTTAAGACTTAAGACTCTGAGGTGCTAAGAACCCACAAAACTGGGAACAGCATAAGTAGCTGGAGAAGCCGAAGTAGGAGTACTGTGAGTGGGCAGGAGCTGTGTGTCACCACCCCAAACTTTCAGATACTTTTTGATAGCAGGGATCATATCCTTACCAGAAATGAGAACCTTCCCAACCCATTTATAGCACACCACTATGACAGCTTGAGATAGCTTACAGGGAAATTGAGGAAAGATAACTTTGAGAATGTCTGTGAAGGGAGGCAGCCACTGTTGACAGCACTCTGCACCAGGTCTCCATAGGCACCTGGGTGCATACCCCCTTGGCTATCACCCCGCAGTGCTTCCGATGATCCAGTGCCCAGTTATCAATCTGCGTGCCACGGATGAGCACGTTAGCCTGTGAACAGCTGCACAAGTGATTATTTTTATCAGTGCAGAAATAAACACAGAGTTTTCTTCTTAAAAATATGAGGTTCAGAATACATTGAAAAATAAGTGTGTGACTATATAAAGATTACTACTGTGTAGGCATCTGTTGCCATTAACTCTTATGATTGGAAGGTATATCCCATGACATTCATTACAGAGTAGAAAAAATTTTCACACGTTATCTTTTCATGTATTCTTTTTATAATCAGGACCTCTGTAAGACAACGAAGCTGCTGGAAACAGATACAGTTTNTGTGACTATATAAAGATTACTACTGTGTAGGCATCTGTTGCCATTAACTCTTATGATTGGAAGGTATATCCCATGACATTCATTACAGAGTAGAAAAAATTTTCACACGTTATCTTTTCATGTATTCTTTTTATAATCAGGACCTCTCTGTAAGACAACAAAGCTGCTGGAAACAGATACAGTTCNAAATAAGTGTGTGACTATATAAAGATTACTACTGTGTAGGCATCTGTTGCCATTAACTCTTATGATTGGAAGGTATATCCCATGACATTCATTACAGAGTAGAAAAAATTTTCACACGTTATCTTTTCATGTATTCTTTTTATAATCAGGACCTCTGTAAGACAACGAAGCTGCTGGAAACAGATACAGTTTCTTTACAACCCCTATGTATTATTCTGTAGTCACAAGAAATAGAGGAAAAAAGTGAAAAACAGGAATGTATTAAAGACTGCTCCTTCATTTTTGTTAACAGAAAAGCAAAAGTAACTGCCCTGCAGAATATGAAAATACTGGAAATCTACCATCATGCAATATCCAATAATGCCTTTTACTTCTCTGTATGTAATTTAAGTGAATCCTGAAAGGAGACATACAAGAGGTGTGGTTTTGGGGGGAACAGTTGTAAATGGTTAAAGATTTCTTAAAAATGAAAGAGCCTGAAAAGGCTGGAACTTGGACCATTTAAAGGTGGATTTCCAAAATCTCTGCCATGTGAGAGAAACACCCATCTTCACCCTAAGTTATTGTGGATTATAAAGACACCAAAAGCGTCCATTAGGAAATTGCTAAATTCACTATTAAATGTAATGTAAGAGCAATAAATACGTAGCATGACTGGCAAGAGGAGTATATAAAAATCTTCTCTTGTAGTCCAAATTTCCAGATTACATTAGTAATAGCATACTAGCCAAGATAACAACTCTTTCTTTGTAATTAAAATACCTCAGTAGTGTTAAGTGACTCTGATGTCTGCACGATGGAATACCGTTGTTTCTTTGCACATTTTCTGTACTTCCAGGAGATAATAGAGCAGCGAGCACTTGTGGGAAAGGCCGGCAAACCAGTAGCAATGGTTAAGAATATCCACTAGATGTCACTACTAACCTGGCAAAACAGCTGCCGCTGCCAAGCCTCTAGACAACATGCTATTAATTTATAATAAAAGGTATCTGACAGCTTTATTCTGATGAATTATGGGAATCCAAAGCATAATTCCAAGTCTTTGGTTTATAAATTGTCATTGATTTTAATGTTCTTTGTAAAGTTGTGGCACGCAACAAATTTTCCTGCCAAAAGCTGTTAAATAAATAGTCATACTTTGCTCCGAATAGTACATTGAACTTGTTAGTGATGAGCAGAATGAATTGATGGTTATCCATAAACCACTTATGACAGAATGCACAGCAGCAATTCAAACAATTATTGAATGCATTTATTACAGTTTTTTTAAAAATGCTTAGCCGAACTGAGAGGAACAGGCACAGGTAACAGACAGTAGCAATCCTACACTGTTCGTTGCCTGACACTTCATCTTGAACGACACATGGCTGGGGCTGCTGCAGGATTTCTGAGCGGCACATCTGCCTCCTTCCTGAAATTATCTTATTTCCCAGCATAGGGGATCTGGCACTATAAAAGTATATTTTGCACCCTCTGGAGACAGGCAGTTGTGATAAAGACAAGCTTATTTTCCTTTCTAAATATTAACTATGAACTCCTGTATTTTCTTGAAAAACTTACAAAAAGGATATAATATTTGCAATTAATTTTAAACTCAAATTTGTGTATTTTGGGTAGCATTATCAGTAGAGCCAAAGCTGTGAAAAATGTACTTTTTCTTATGTAATGTCCATCATTAGACCCAACAACCACATAAAATTACCTTTGGTGAAAAAAAACCCACCAACAAATCGCCAACAAACACATTTCCAAACATTTCCTCTTTATCTTCATCTGAAGTGAGATCAAAATCCTCTTAGCGATTTAAACGGCTAGCAAAGTGTGCAGGCAGTCTGGACATGGAAGGACTGAAAGAGTGTTTTAAAAACAAAAATCAGGTTGCTTATATGATACTGCTAACCAAAAATAGAAAGTGGAGGTGCTAGAAATCTTGCAAGTAAGCCTGGTAAAGTTTGCAGCACCATTTTGTAGAGACAGGGACAGATCTCCAGATTATATAAATCGATATATCTCAGACTTTGGGGTGAAAGAAATGGTTTACTGCAGCTGAACACAGGGAGCTAAGTATGTTTTATCAGTTTGTTGAAGCTGTATGTACACATACTGCTATGCTTGATTAAAGGAATTATAACCTTAAACTTTGAGATTTACGTGTCCCTGCTTTCTAAAATCATGGCAAGGTTTCAGTCCATATGTGGAAAACCAGATGAAGCAAAGTTCTTGCCTGATATTTCTGCTTTTTGCAAGAGCATAAGTGAACAAGGAATTTTCTACTTTCTACAAGGGTTCTACTTATTCACGGAACAGCCATTTACAGATACGCAACATCAGCCTTAAATCTGAATGTATTTTGTCCAAGAGGCTGCCACAATGTGAGTAATGTGTACCTATTTTTTTTTAAAGAAAGTGTAACAAAAAGGTGGGAAGAGAAATAAAGAAACAATTAGAAAGTTTTTGTAAAGCTGACTCCTACCGACAGCTTCTCTGGAGTTATTGAGGTCTGACATATAAACACTGTGTTTACCAACATTTCAAAATGCAGCCTATAATCCGTGTACACTTGTTATTTTAATAATGCTTTTTATTGCAAGCTACAGACAAACAGACAAATGTTTGAATACAGGCTACACAATGTGGCTTGTAGGTACGGACAGATGCCGACACACTTCAAAAGCTTTTAGCTGCATAGATTCAAAACACATTTGGATTTCAATTCTGCCAAACTACAGCAGTGAGTGAGAAAGATTTGTCAGTATACATTTATGGAAATTTTTAGTGTATGGGAGGTTCTGGTAAATATGTATTAAACCTGAAGTTTTTTGAATGCACTGTTCTGAAATGCTGCTTGCCTTTTCCTGGTGTGAATCCTAGTTCTAGTCCACAGTGGGTACTTCTGAGCACCGGAAGGTGCTGCAATGCTGGGGAAGGGGAGATACTTCATTGTTTTGGGGAAAAGGGGGAAGTTTGCACTAACACTGATTGCTTTGCCAGTAATGCCTCTGCACTTGGGATTGCAACAGAGAGGGTAGGTTTGTGCAAACCCTTTCTAAAATCCCTGCAAGAAAATACAGCTGATCCTCCCAATGTAACATCTGAAAACTAAATAAACACAACCTTCAAATCCTTAGACATCTAAGCAACGTTAGCAAAATAAACAAAACCCGTAAAGCAGACAAGTTGAGTGAGACATGATTTCTAGAATCTGAATCTCTGAGGAGTACTTGGAAGTATTAGATCTCAGTTCACTGTGCCACTTTTAAAGGAAGCGGCTACGGCAAGATCTGCTAACCATGTGAATCATCCTTGTTTCTTATGAACTAGTGGAGCTAGGATGATTTACTCCATCCGAAGCTCTGGTTCCCCTCAATATAGTCAGATTTGTCTCTAAGTCTTTCAAAATCAGGGGCTGGGGGGGCAAAAAAAAAAGAGATAAAAATCTGTCTATGCATGTTTTTCCACTGCATTTCAGGGAAAAAAGGAAGAAAAAAATTATGAAAGGACCCTCTACCCACCCTCCAAAAAAAAAAAACCAAACCCTGAAAAAATGTTTCACACAATTTTTATGGGACCTCTGAGGACCTTGAATTTTTAAGTAATCTTTTTTGATGATTTTAGACAGACCATTAAGCTGAGGATAAAAGTCCCTCTGTTCAATATCGGGATACATTAAGCATTAGGCTTAAAATTTACAGCTTTCATTTTGACAAGGAAAATGGCACGTTTGGTCTCAAGTGCTACCTTGAACTGTTTTTCAACATTAAGACAGGTTGTCAGTCCGAGGGGAGGAGGTCTGTGCACCAGCGGCAGCTGCCGCTGCTCTTGCTGTGTGTACATGCACGGGTAGAAAGATGCGGCACTGCTGCCAGTGAAGAGCTGCAACTCGAGAATGCTTTTTTGCTTCAAAGGAAAAAAAGAAAAAAGTTATGCTGATCCAGAGGAAGGCAGAAAGCAAATGGGGTGTCATTTCTGACTACAAAATGAGTGCTTCACCAAATATTTGAAAGAATCAAAGAGAGAGGAAGAAGGAAAATCAAGAATCATATTTCTGAGAAAGCTTTGGGGATTAGAGTAATGAGGAGTTTTACTTCCAGCTTCCCTGGTTCTGTTATTCCAAAACTACTTTCTCTTCCCAGCATCCATGAGGCTAATAACCAAGCAGAAACTGCTTTCAGTCCTCTGTCTGAAAAAGAGAGAGAGAAGCAGACATATCTATTGGAGGCTTCTTCAGCTTGCTAATCAGGAAGATTCAGCAAGATCTGATTCGGAATCCGAGAGGGATACTTCCACTACGTTAATTCAAGGCACAACTATGTACAGCTGGTTTTAACAGTACTTTGTATGGGGAGAAATGCAGCCCATACCATTCAGTAGTGGAGAATCACATTTGCTGTCTGTAGACATGTTTTCTTGAGGTTTACTGAGGCTAGCTCTTACTTTTGGTTTGGAGGATTATTAGGACCTTGCCTATTCTCACTAATTTCACCGAAGGGACCATTTAATGTGATGGTAACCCCGTGCAGGATCACATGGTTGTCTTTTGACTGGTGCAGGGCTATCTCAGTTAAGGAGTGTGCCCATCTTGCTTGCAGGTGGCAAGCCAGGTTTCCTGGACTACATCACAGGATGCAGTGCTGACTTTCTGTTTTAGTGAGGCAAGTTTTGAAGCAAGTTTCCAAAAAGTTTAGTTAATTGATGGTAGTGGGCAAAAAAGAAAAGGCTACTACAAGAAGAGATTTGCCTTTTGTTGCTTGGCTAAATTCAGTAGGTTTAAGGGAACAGAAGTTAATCCATTGATTGACCTTCATCCAAATGAAAGTAGAATTCGGAAGTCAAATAACTGTAGAAAAATGCCTCTGGGGTTTTCCCATGTGAGCAGAGCTAGCAACAACTGCCAGCATATATGTCCTGGCAAAAAAGCTTTGATAACGACAGTCAGAATATCTCAGAAAGATCTGAAGTACCTACAAAACTGCATCCTATCTAGCTGCAGGAGACAACACATGATTAGGCTGTGTAAAAAGCAAGAAGCATATGACTGGTTTGCTGGCATTAGTCTGGTTTTATTGTCCCTGTTTTTATTAACTTCAAGTGTCTTGTGATATATCTGATACTTGAAAAGAAGGACAGCAAACAAAAGGAGTTGTTGTTTGTTTATTTGTTTTTAATTTTTTTTTCTTGGAGGCAGTGAAATATTAACTCAGTGCCAGTACACTAGGCTGTTGTCTGTGATTCTTCACACAGTCAAGAGAGAGCTGACCTACCACCACAAATACCGCTCACATGTTTTTCAGAGACATTAAATAGGAAAATATAATCTCTCAAGTCACAAGAGAGCTGAGAAAGCGAGCCATAACAGGGTCAATTAAACAGGCTTAATTACGATGGAACTTGTGAGCACTTGCCACCCTTTGGGTTCAGGCTTGCAGCCCAATTCAGGATCGCAGATTGGGTCAGACTTATAAATACTTTGGTGCAAAAACTGTGATTTAATGATCAATAATTCAAAGTAAAGAACATTCTTACTGTGTTTCCTTTATTTCTAAAACATGACGGAAAATACCTAAATCTTTTAAAGTCAGCTTGGCTTGATGAACTTCTTCCTGGGATGGATGAAGTAGCCTCAGAGCTCTCACTGGCTTGTCTTTGAGAACTGGATGAGACATCAAAATCCTGGGAAAGGCACATGTTTGCATGGGAGGAGAAAAGGAACTAGGGAGTTTTGGTCCTGTTGTCTTTCCTTTAACTCACAGAAAAATACTGGAACGCGTAACCAGTGAAATACTGTGTAAACGCAGAGAAGTTAACAAGATGAATAGCAACCAAATGGATTTGTCAAGAACAAATTATGTCAAACCAATCTAATTTCCTTTTGTGAGAGGGTATCAGATCCTATGGATAAAGGAAAAGCAACAGATGTCATATTTTCACTTTTGTTAGGCTTCTGACACTGTCTCTTGTGACATTTTGATAAGTAAGCCAGGGAAACTTAATATTGGTGAAATTACTGTAGATTGGGCAC
Organism: Steatornis caripensis; assembly: GCA_013398225.1. NCBI lineage: Eukaryota > Metazoa > Chordata > Aves > Caprimulgiformes > Steatornithidae > Steatornis > Steatornis caripensis. The sequence goes on along the minus strand of VZSC01016541.1, from coordinate 192,195 downwards.
AAAACCAATTAGAAAACAGAATGTGGAGAACTATCAGGGATTTGCTGTCAAAATAAAAGGGTGAGTGAAGGTGTTCTGCAGGAGTCTGTCCTGGGTTCAGAACTACTCAGTATTTCAAGTGCAATGTGAGTGAAAAAACAAAGAGCATGCTTATTAAATTCCTGGATGACATGGTGCTAGGAGAAACTGAGTTCACTGGAGAACTAGATTAGAATAAAAAATAACCCTCATCAAAATGGATTCATAATTTGAAAGAAATTAAATGCAATTTGATAGGAAGAGCTATGAGTGTCACACTTAGGCTCCTATGACCAGCTGCAGAAGTACAGGATGGGGGGGATGGGGGAAGCCTTTGGTAGAAGTTCTGTAGAACAGGATCTAAGATATACAGTAGACCATAAGCCAAACGCAAGTCAACACCGTCATGCTGTTGTGAAAAAGGCAAACATCATATTGGNAAAATGGATTCATAATTTGAAAGAAATTAAATGCAATTTGATAGGAAGAGCTATGAGTGTCACACTTAGGCTCCTATGACCAGCTGCAGAAGTACAGGATAGGGGGGGAGAAAAGCCTTTGATAGAAGTTCTGTAGAACAGGATCTGAGATATACAGTAGACCATAAGCCAAACGCAAGTCAACACCGTCATGCTGTTGTGAAAAAGGCAAACATCATATTGGGATGTATAAACAGGAGTATAGCCTACATGACTGCTTTATTTAGGATCAGTAAGACCTCAGCTTTAAGGCTGCACCTGCTTTTGGGTAATGCAGTTCAAGAAAGATGTGGACTGACTGGAGAAAATCCAGAGGAGAACAGTGACAGTGATCAGAGGTCCAGGTAATGATGTGACCTACAAAGGAAGAGTAAATGAGTTGTCTTTTAAGGTAAAGAAACAAGGACTAGGGGGTACATGACAACTGTATGCAACTACGTAAAAGAAGAGGGAGTGTGTGTGAGAGGTTGTGGCAACTCCATCATTTGGTCTTTTACAGAAAAGTTAGGCAAATATCAAGAATGATACAAGAGGAGTAGATCCTGCCTTGGGACAGGAAAAGGAGCAAGATGACCCTGCAATGTCCCTTCCAGCTCTGTTCATCTGTGATTCTTTGAAAGTGAGCATGGCATATTCAGGTAATTCAGAATCAGGGCTAAAGGAAAAAGGAATCAAAGATATGGAGAAAGAAGAATATGCTCTGAGCAAAATTGTGATGACCAAAGGTGCTGGGAGACTGGCAGGAAAGGAAAGGGCAGTTTAATGGGTGCCATCGTGGCTCTAACTTGCTTGGAGTTTTCCAAGGTCAGCCGAGATTTTGCCCTGTGTCAATTATTTCTGTAACTCAGGAGACAAAGTGATATTACAGCTTTTCTTTAAAGAATTACACAGGTCTCATCATGCTACCACTGCCGAATTCCTTTTCTGCTAAAGCTATTTGAAATGTAAGTAACCTTTTCTCTCCTGGGTGCATCCATTCTTTAGATACATACCGTTTCATACTCCTCTTTTTGCTAGGTAGAAGATACTTGTCTGACTTCAAAATACTAGTGTTATGTGCAGGATGAAGCATGACTCACTTTGCTTTTTCTTGCTCTTCTCCCACATAGAATTGTTATCATTACATTTTTTTTAACATTCATATTTCAGCTGTATGTAAAATCTGCATTGTACCAGTCTTTTTCTTTTTTTTCTTAGTTGTAAATCTTCACAGATCACATAGTAGCTAGCTTCTAATCACTATCTCATCTCGAAAATCAAGACAAGTGTGCAACACCTGACATAGCTAAAAGGAAAAGATACGGGAATGGGGCAAGTGTACACCTTTTCCCTCAGAAATACTTTGGTACTTAGCTTCAGACCAGAATGAGGTGTTTCTCCCTGTCTGGAGCTCTTTGTCAGGAGCCCTCTCCTGCTGCTTGCTGGAACTGTGCCAGCCTTTTGTTTCAGTGGATTCAAAAAGGGTTTAGACAAATGTGTGGGCACCAAGTCTGTAAACATATGCAGAAGGAAATGGTCTGGGAAGTTCCCTCTAACATTGTTAATATAGCACTTAGGGGTGCTGGGGGAGTGCGAGGAGTGTGGGTGGCAGAAGTGCCCTGGCTGACATGCTCTTTCTAAACAACATCTACTCTTACTGCTGTCACAGATTGAATCCCGGACTGCATGCACCACAGGGGTCCAAGTGAAGCATTTCTTAGGCTTTCATGTCTCAACATCCTTGAAGACTCAAGAGAGACCCTCCTTCCTCACTCGCACATTTCCCCAGCATTCAAGCTGCAGAACGGGTTGGGCAGTCACTGACCATGGCTGTTGATCTGAATCTTAGTATCTATATTAACTGCAAGTAGTGAAGACATGAAGGTGGGTTTCTGACAGCCCNCACAGGGGTCCAAGTGAAGCATTTCTTAGGCTTTCATGTCTCAACATCCTTGAAGACTCAAGAGAGACCCTCCTTCCTCACTCGCACATTTCCCCAGCATTCAAGCTGCAGAACGGGTCGGGCAGTCACTGACCATGGCTGTTGATCTGAATCTTAGTATCTATATTAACTGCAAGTAGTGAAGACATGAAGGTGGGTTCCTGACAGCCCAGTGGCAGAGCTATGTGGCTATTAAATAACTCTATACATAAAAAGTCAATAATCATGGAACTATTGCATAAAAATATATATGTACACACGCAAGCATTCAGTTTTACTAAGTCCTGAAAACCCCTGAATCTGTTTATCCCAACTGTCCTAGGTGGCTTGACTTGGTGATTACACTCAGAATATCTACAAGCATGGGACCTCCACATGAAATAAGCATGCTCTCTGGCAAAGATGGGGGACTACAGATTTAGGCAGAAGCTTCCCAGCAACAGGATTTCAGTCATGCCTGGTTGTTGGGCATTATAGTTTTTAGAAAACCTTTGGATTGACTCATTGGAAGATGACCTAGTTGGACCTCCTGGTTTACGTAGGTAAAGCAATAGGTGTCACCATGTAGCACTGATAAATCATGGGAGCAGTGACACGTAAGATACACATACACAGGGAATCTTTAATTTCTAGAAAAAACTCTTCAGGTCTGACAGGTCTGTAGCTGAAAGCACAGTTTGGGAATTTTAGTTTTACACATTTAAAAATCGCAGAGTGAAAAATAGCGTTGAGCAGTTTTGATATTATTTGCTCTGCAATAGTGGTCACAGGTCTGACCGACACTTTGTTTATGAGCAAGGACAGAAAAAGGAGGATCCTTAATCCAAAGAGGGTAATATTTTAAAAAGCTCCTAAATTCTGTTTTAAAAAGTGATTCAGACACTTAGGAACCTACACTCCATTGAATTTCTACTCACTTTTGAAAGTAGGATGGAGATGGGTTATCATCTTTGAATGTGTTGCAAACAGTGGGAATAAGCTCCTGCCGTCCTTTTGAAAGCAAGTATTTAGTTGTCTGGAAGTTTTTGTTTTCCATCCAATTCCAGACTGACACTAGCAGGAGAATAAGATCAGAGAGAGTGTTAGACAGCAGATGGGTGTAACTGAGGGCTCTAAATCACCAAAATCAGTGATGTAAAACAAAACGTATGAGTAGTCATTACTGTCCATCTACCTGTGCTTTACTGTTTGACAGCTTTGTTCCAGCCACTGTAAGACAAGTGACCCTCACAGGGAAAGGCAATGGGAGAGGCTGGAAGAGATTTCTAGATCCCCAAAGGCATTTCTTAATGAAAGGTGAGCCTGGAGAGAAAGCTAAGCAAAGAATAGCAGAAGTGGTAAACTAAACAGAGTGTGAGGTAGGCAGGATATGAAAATGCTGGGAGCTGAAGGATCAAGATTTTTTTAACTATGAGTCTCCATCACAATATCTTTTCCACGCTGTAAAAGGCAGGAAAATAGGAGAAGGGGAAACGGCTGTAAGTGAGAATGGACATAGAGGCAGTATCAGAAAGGTAGAGCCAGATTTTTCCAGGGACGAGAACAAGAAGAAAGTGGGAAGATGAGATTTTACCTAGAGCTGACTGTATTGAGGTGGAAAAAGAATTCCAGAAAATTAAAAAGCAGGAGGAGAGAACTTGGAAAAAGAAGGAGTGTTTATAGGAAAGTCAAGAGAAGAGGAACTCAGGGCTGAAAAGTTAGTATTGGAAGCATGCAAGTTAAAATGATTGACACATAACTGAGCGAAACAGTCAATCCTCATCTACCTTCACTGGGATTTATGTCATTACACATGTTTGTAAGTGCCCTTCCTGTATTCTAACATTGTTGTCTCTTCATTTGATGAACCGAACTGCCATGAGTTTTCTAAAATTTGACTGACACCAGATTACTGAAGCCAGAAAATAAATATCTGTCTCACAAGCATGCTAGCTTCTCAGACTGTTATTGCAGCAACGAGCATGAAACTCTGCTGTTTTTTATCACCTGTGTTTGCAGTACAGATCTGCAGCAACTCTGGACATGACAGCAGAAGCAACAGCACATACTCCTGTAACTTGCATTTGGTTGAAGCTACTAGCCCGAGCAAAACATTTGTTTGCTTTGCTCTGTGGCTTTACTTTTTTCTTATTTCATTGAACAGCATATATTTGTGCTTTGGACAGAAAGCTGGGGTCATTTAGAGAAGTTTTAGCAGGCCAAAGAGCAAAGAAAAATTAACTTCAAAGCAAATTGCATTTTAATAAAAAAATGAAGAGGAAGAGGAAGGAAATGAAGAGTTTACTAAGGTCACGGAATAATAGAGAAAAGTAGCTAGAGTAAACAATACTTTGTTTCAAATGTTTTTCAGTAGATAAATCTAAAGTGTGGGAAACTGAAGTTTTTAGAAGCTGTGCCCTTAATTAGTGGGAAATCATTATTACACAGGCTGAGCAGTTTAGAGCTGTATTAAATGATGCAGGTCTCCATCTGAGTAATGAGGCTTAACTCCAGGTGATTATGTGAGAAACACACCACCTTACATATTGTAACTAAATAAGCTTTACAATATAATTCTGAGGAAATAGAAAAAAATTGCTATTTATTTCATGTGTGTATGAAGTGAGGAAATGAGGTTATATTGCCTATGGTCGCACAGTGATTCAGCCAAGAATCCTGAATGGAAATGAATAATGGTGACGGCTCTACGGTTCTCTTCCAGTCACTTGGCAGCTCTGCCTCTCACGAGTGCTATGTAGTCCTCCAAACAAATCTAAATTTTGAATATTACAATGGGGCTTTCAAAGAAATTTGCGGGAGCTAAGCATTGATAACCCAAAGAAATTAAAAGACCCTGGCAGCTTTGAAATTCCAACTCTCGCTCCTGAAGACAGCAGTTGTGTCATTCTGCTAAAATGCTAGAGGGGAGTTTGTGAATCTGGGTATCACACTAGGCTGTTGGACTATTAGAACCACTTGTTTGTCTCCATTTCTGCCCACTAAAGGAGGNTCCTTCAAACAAATCTAAATTTTGAATATTATAATGGGACTTTCAGAGAAATTTGCGGGAGCTAAGCATTGATAACCCAAAGAAATTAAACTGAAGACAGCAGTTGTGTCATTCTGCTAAAATGCTAGAGGGGAGTTTGTGAATCTGGGTATCACACTAGGCTGTTAGACTATTAGAACCACTTGTTTGTCTCCATTTCTGCCCACTAAAGGAGGATCAAGGCTATTAAATGTCTTTTGGGGAGACCTTTCATTGTCTCAGCAATTTTTATATTGCATTAGTATTTTCACTAGTGCTTTGCTTTGTTTTTTTCCCCTGATATTGGATCTTTAATGTTACCTATCTCATTGCTTGAGTGACATGGGAAGTATCTCTTCTGATGCACATGATAGCAGGAAAGATAATAGCTTGTACTGCAAGGGGCATATTTAATGATTCAGAGAGTCTCTCCCAGATCAGGTTAGTGCGTTATTGGTGGGTGCGATGCAGATTAGGACATATGAGTTAATTCTATTTACAGTGGTTCATGTTGATGTATTCAGAAGCTGGAGATGCCAGCTTTTCCCTAGATGAAAGGTGGGTCTGTATATGTATATATATGTATGTATATTTCTATTTAGTTCACTAAAAATATCAGTATGTTGTTTCTGGACAGCAGTAATAGAGAAACCTTGAATAAAACAGAGCCTTTGCTTGCTAGGCTAGGGACACTGCTCCTGGAAGCATGATTGGCCTGAAGAACAGCAGAGAAGGAAAGAAGTAGCTCCTGTAGGAGTAATAAAAGAGAGATGAGTGAAGCGATGTCTCCTTCAATCCAGAAAAGGCTCCTAGGTAGCCTTCTTTTTAAGGAATTAATCATTGCAATCTAGTTCACATGCTGTGTGAGGCAAAAGACTTGGTGAGAGAACCTGCTGTCATAAGTGGGCTGCTGGTAGAAAGCTCCAGCACAAAAACTGTGTGGAGCACGAGGAGGCAATAACTATGGACACCCCGAAGCAGTGCACAAAGGCTGTGCTGTGGTAAGGAGCAGGAAACCTACCTGCAGAAATTCAACATTTGTGCTCTTCTCATTCTCTGTGCATGCAGCTGTCTTTTACAACATATTTATGACTCTTTCTTCTTGGGCTCTGGCATCTACACTGACTGCTCCAAAATCTTGGTTATGAGAGACAGTTTTCCAGGCTCTGTGTTCTGACTTTACACCCCTACCTGCAGAAATGTTGCTAAATTTGCAGGGCCTCCTGCAAAGGAGCAGAAACTACAGACAGGTAGTTAACAAGTTTTGAAGGTTGGTTACAGGTCACCCTTGGTATCATATTGCTCATGTTTCATCTCACTATTTGGCATATCTTTCTCTTCTGTTTTTCCCTTGCATGTAAAATATTTAAGGGACTTTTTCTCTTCAAGCAGGTTGAACACTGTAATATCATTTCTGTTCATGGACCAGTGAGCACTCCAGCTTGTCAGTATTCAAATTACTATCAAAATGTTTAGTACCTGTCTAATTAAAACAGAACTCACTTGCTGATCTCTTCATGCTAAAGCAAATTAAATCCTAATAGGAAAAGTGATATATCACTTAGATCAAAAGAAAATGAATAGCTATAACATAACCACCTCTTTTCTACATTTTTTCCCCTTTCTCTAGAAGTGGGGGAAGGGAATGGCAGGCAATTCCTGTTTTCAGATAAAAACGTATGTACTGTTGCAATCTTACGATTCCTGGTACTAGCAAAATCCTTGCATTTTACTGTAGAGAGATGGAAATTTCCACAGCTGAAGGGAAGCGTAGTTCCAGGGATGATGCATGAGGAGGAGAAAAGGAGGTGGCAGATAGAGGAAGAGAGCATACTGGGGAAGGGGAACACACCCCTAGAATGTTTTGGGCTGAATGGGGAGCTTTTGTAATTGCTTGTTGACTGAAGGAGGGCCAATGCTCTGTGGAAGTCCCCGATCCTTTTGTTTGCTTCCATTAAATTGTTCAAATATCCTAGGGGAGGGGGCTGTCCTAGTCTGTCTGATACTCTTCAGTTATTGATAAAAATAGAATAGAGAATATCTCCTTGTTTTCAGTCTATTTGCATAGTTCTTCTTAGAGCAGAATGGTCTGTTCTTCTTCCGTCAACAAAGGGACCACTTGTCTTGGGGTATTGACTTGTTCTATGAGGCCTTCAATTCTTTTCCCTTCTTTTTACTTTTTTTTTTCCCTTCCCCTGACCCTTTCTCTCACTGAGTTGTAGCAAACTTGCCTCTGGCTAGGAATATTAATGAGCATTTCTTTTCAAGAGCTTATGCAGATTCCACTCCGTGAATCAGCTGGCAAGAGGTGCTGTCCAAGTAACTTACCCAGAGTAGTGCCCAGGGGCTGAGCGTATGAGTGCATGGCATGCCTCATTCACTGGCCTGAGAATAAAAGGTCACAGAGTCGACTTTCAATGTGGGGTGCCTTGTGTGGCATGGATGGCTCAGACAGAGCCCTTCATACAACAAAGATTATTTAAATAACTATAAATTAGAAATGGCTCCTAAAAATGTAAATTTGCATCAAGACAGGGAGCTGAGTGGCTCAGGTGGCTCATTATTAACTGCATGAGCCTTTTTCTTTTGCTAGTTCAGATAGGCTCCAAGTCACAAAAGACACAGAACATTAAAAGTGTCTTAGTAGTGTTCACTAGCAGGCATGAAATTAATTTAGTTGGCTAAATGGGAGTGTACTTTCTCGTAGAAGACTCTTGACCACATTGCTCGTTTCCGTTGTACATAAACTCAGTTGGTGAAAATGAAGAAATCTTGAGCAGACCAGATCACAGAAATTGAGCATGTCAGTCTCCTGGAGAAGACAGACCATCTGAGATAAGGTGTGTCAGGGTGACAGCATAGACAAATGCACACTGCTTCGCATTTGAATACAAATTGTTCTCTGTTCTCTAATGACATAAAGCTATGCTTACTTCCCTCCTCTGGATCCTCCTGCAATCTTGTCCTTGGTGGTGGCTGTTCAGAGCATCAGCATCATTCACAAAAATGGCACAAAAAGCCTGAAAGAAGAGATACATAATAACATTCTGGGGAACATGTTTTAAAACTGGGCCAAATCTGTTTCTAAGTTGGGGGGACAGTTTAAGTTGTCTCTGGTAATCCTTCTTGCTGGGGTTCTTGTCACTGGGGAGAAAGGTTAGCATAATTTGACTGCAAAAAAATGGGTAATGTTCTGCCTGTACAAATAGGAGTCCAAAACAATCATGCTAAGTTGAACCTAAAAAATAGAGACAAGATCATTGGTACAATCAACATCCTTGAAGGATTTACATGGTTCCATCTTGTGTCCTGGACAGAATTATGGAAAAAAGGGTCACTCTTTTTGCAACACTTTAGTATTTTTAACTGTTGGTTCCACTGAAAATAGAAAACCAGAGATATATTTTTCTACCGATAAGACTACAGAAAAAAAAATAATACTGAACTGTAACTAGTGGAGTTTGTTTCTTTCATTTACATGCTCCCATCCGCCAATATGAGTGCATTCCTATACAGAATTTATTCTGTTCCTGGGCCTGAGATATAAAGATTTCTCCAAATTGTGTAACATTTTCATAAAGCTGGTAGATAGTTTCCTCCTTTGCACTGTTAGAAGCAGAGAAATGAGCTTGAGTTCCTTGTTCTGCCACAGATTTCTGCACAACTTTGGGCAAGTTGCTTAATCTCTTTATAATGATGCAGCTCCTGCAAAATTACAGTAAATAGTATAAACAGGCATGTTCTGAGAGTATATATAAATCTTTTGCCAGGAATTCGTTGACATTAGCAAGATTCAGGCTTAAATTTAAGGAGATTTTTACTGATAAGTTACTGAAATCAGCAAAATTCAAACTTCTGGTGCTCAATAACTTAATTTTCCCAACTCACAAACATGAGTCATTGTTTTAAAACCCAGTATTTGGAAAGGAGAAAAGAGAACTCCATAAAACCTTTGTAGCCCAATGCTGGCAGCTATTCCTGTCCATTCAGGTGACCACTCCCCAGACACACACAAAATTGCTTGACCTAAAGCTCATTGCGCTTACACAGTTAGCAAATTTTCTTCACTTCATGGCATAAGTACCCCTTTAACAGAAATGCCTCTCTGATCCTTTCCACTATTTCTGCATCACTCTCTGAGCTGGCAGCACAATGCTCTTCTGATTTTGGGAACCTTTGCTCCAGAGTTCTTTCCTGGGCTTTGTGGTTGCACTGGGACTTGGCTGCCTCCCCTGACTACTCTTAGTAAAGGCTTTACAGTTGGATGCTAGGGACGTATAGACATCCAGCTTTGCTAGGATGAGTATCTGGATGGATGACTTTTTTGTTTCTTGTACAGTGATCTTTGGCAACTTACGTAGCTCCTCTTCTCTTTCTGCATTTGTAAAATGGGAGAAAATTTTTCTCTTCACAGTACTTCACAGTGTTTTGCTAGGATTTTCAAGATGTTCTGCCATCCTCGTGTTCTAGAATACAAAACTGTTATTACCTTTGATATTTTAATAAAAGGTACTAACTAGCCTGGATAGGCACTGCTTTTAAAATATTAAATATTTCAAAATATTCAGTAGCAATCTCATATGCGGAGGATAAGTTTTTTAAATGCCTTTAATGTTGGTTTAAAGTTTTATTCTTCTGACTTTTGCTGGAAAAGAGCTAAGCTAACATAATGAACAGATTATGCTAAAGAAAAAGAGTTCTTGGATTATAGCTATAGTAGAAGGTACAGCAAAAAAAATGTAAGCAAAGTGACTAAAAACTTGTTAGGAGTTCAATGCAGCACGTACACCTTAGATATCTACTGCGAGGTGGAGATTAAACATACCAGTAGACTATGGCAGAACTAGCCCTTTCCACAGCTGATTTTGTTCTTTTACTTGAAAACCTTAACCTTCCTTTCCTGTCTTCAGGACATAGTTCTCTAAGGAAAATGGTTTCTTCACTCCTACCACAGATTCTTCAGTCTATGATTCAGTTACTCTTTGTGGAGCATCAGGAGCACCTCAACTGAAAAGCACTTTTGCAGATGCTGCATGTTTTAGCTGTCAGCGTATGGAATGGAATTACTGTAGAAATATTTCTTAACATGACGTAAATTTGCTGTAACTGTTCATGACACTCAGGTCTCTGAAGTTATTGTTACATTCTTCCATTTTGCTGAAAAGCAGTAATGGGAAAACTGATCACTGTGACGTCTGGTAACATTCAGGGGTTGTGTTTTATTTTGATTCACACCCTAATGCCAATTAATGTCAGCTGAATCACGCAAGTTAGAGATGGAAAACACCTATTAGATAATGGCAGGGCATGACTATTCCCCCAATGAATTCTCAAGTGCTTTGTCTCATCTAGTTTTAAATTACTCAAGCAATTGAAGTGTCTCTGGGGAGGCCATTCCACAGCCTAACATACCTTGCCATTAAGAAATATTTCCTCCTATTCAGAGGAAGCTTTTCCTTTGCTTATTTTTATCATATTTCTGCTAGTTCACCCCTTGCTGTTGCTAAACTATTCCCATTCCTCTCATGTTTACTCTTTTCAGACTCCAGTCCACAAATAAATATTCCCATTCTTGTTTATTATATGCCCGTATTTCCATCTACATTTCTTTCCTTTCATGTAATCTCATAATGCAGATTCTCCTCTTCTGGGACCTCTTTCTGATGTCAGGCACCCCAAACTGAAACGGTTATTGTAGGAGCAGTCTCATCAGCGCCTTACATAGACAAAATATCATGGTTTGTGGTGACATGCCATTTTGACTGACGCTGGCATTTCTTGCTCTCTCATCACTGCTGAACGTAGGTTCTATTCCACTCACCATTAGTCATATGCTTAAGGACTCTGATGCATTGCTGTTAGGAATATGTGAGGAAGAACAGGCATTTTAGAAATTTATGGAGGAAGTAGTGTTCGTGACTCAAACTGTACGGCTGAGGTAAGGAACATGATAGACATCACTACAGGTCCTTCCACTGAAAAAACTAAAGCCATTTAAAATACAAATCGTTTGTGGAAGATTTCAAATGTTCTTATGAAGGAATTAAGATGTGATACTCTCATTCATAGTTGAAACAATAATTGTGTAGAAATCTCTGCCAGTGTTTGCAAAGAGGCTATGAATATTGGGTGGCTGATTGTTTGCATGCTGAACTTTAATCAGTTGTCTCAGTCTGGACACCTAGAAGTATTTTGAAGCTCATTTGGCTGACATCATCTAAGATGAGGAGTGGGATTCAGTGCCATATTAATCCTAAACTATCTACATTGTGCAACAGACAGAGATAATAAGCCTACTTCTGGGACGCAAGGGCAGCCTCTCTTTTCAACCCAATGAGGCTATGCCGGCACAGCAGAGTAGCTGTAACATAGTCAGGTCCCCACACTGGCCATCTCATCCTGTTATGCAGGAACCAGCTGTTTCACTCCTGAAGGCTTTAATGAGCTTTCCTGATCCACCTCGTCCCCAGCTGGTAATGCACACCTTTAATTCTTTGCTATTAATTGTTTAAAATGCAACTAACCTCCAGACTCAGGGCTGGAATCCTGAACCAGTTATCTCTGTGATTAAAAGAGACTGTGGTCAGCCCCTGAGGGGACAGTTAAAGTTGAACAGCAGGTTAGGGCTAGTTTTTATTAATCTTCTCTTTTATGTTTTTGTTAATGAAGGATAAATGTTTGCGAGTCGTATGTCTTAGCTCCTCAGATCCCAGAGAAGATTAGTACTTGGACAGCTGACCGAAAAAAAAAATCAGGATAAAAAAGGAGTAATAGAAACTGCATTTTCCAGCATTTCTCATGGGAAGAAGGAGTGCTGTTCTGTCCTACTTTCTTTGCCTGTCTTTGCCCATCATTACGTCTTTCTGAGCGTGCAAGATTCTTCTGGTGCTGGATAACAGATTTTATATTGTCCTTAAAATATTAAGACTGGGTAAATGCCTATATGTATTGTGTGCTAGTCTTTCTGCCTTTTAAGTATGCAAAACTCCTCTAAAGTTAAGGGAGAAATGACTATGTTAAGAAAAATGGAACGCTAGTGTTTGTATCTTTTTCTCTAACTTTTACTCCTAATAATGGCAGGCAATTAGAAAATTTCTGAGGAGGGTCCCAAATGCCCTCGTGGGCCACAAGGCGGTAGTGTAAAGCCTGGCAACTGCATTGGTGGCAGTGTTGTGTTGCTGTCATGGGGGCTTCAAAGTTCTGCTGCAGACCCTTGCCCCGGGGCAAGAGTATGGTGGGGGGCTGTGGGGGCTGCTGCTTTGACCCCTCAGTGGAAGACGGCTCCACAGGAGGGATGTGGCATTGCCTGGCTGGAGGAACTTGTGCCTTTCCTGAGCAGCTGGAGCTGGAAATTCTGCTTTGAGACTGGGGATGGGAAAGAGAGGGAAAGGGGATGAAACTGTGTGGTTTACTCATGCATGGAATGAAGAACATTTTTGCTTTTTCTCCTCTAACCGGACCTTGGAAATGATCTGGAAAAGTGTGCATTTATAGCAAGAGGTGACTACTAGAGTTGAAACCTTACAGGTTACTTGGTGAAAGGAGAGCAAACGATTCTTCATTAATTTAAATCTCTATCTGAATGCAGGTACCTTCCCGCAGATCTTGAGAAACTTTTATGACAAATATGGTGCTTTGCTCATTGTTGAGCTTAATTTAGGAAGAGTTTTTCATGACTCTCAACAATAGTAACTTCAGCTAAATGCAAAATTATTCAAGAACTGGAGGAGGTTCAAATAGAGTGAATGAATTTTGGATAAATAACTCCACCTCTAGTTTATATCCCAAACCTAAAGCTGTCTCTGGCCCCTATAGATTTGCTTATCACAAATTGCTTTATTTCAAAATTAAAGGGTCTTACATTATGTTCATTGGCCTGGTTTTTGACTCAGGCAGGTATGACTGTGTGCAATGTCATTAACTTCAATAATGTAGTGTAAATCGAGAAAGGATCCACTTCATTGCCTGCTCTTCATTTGCACTTCACGTACTCATTGCACTGTGTGGAGGGTAGATCTAAATTCTGCATCAAGGCCCTCTTGTTCCTGTAGCACCCTGGGGAATCCTGTGATAAAATGGGAATTCTGTGGCAGCTACAAATAAATTCAGGTTCAGTTCCTTTTTACTGAATTAAATATGCACATGAATAATACAATTGGTACAGTAATCCTTGTAGTTTACATTATCAAATGCAATTTTTGTATGTGTTCCCTACATTTTCAACATGCCATGAAACTTTGTTATGATAATGTATGCCTGCACTGTAAAGCTTTCAGCAGAGAAAAATCAAGGCGCTGTGCAGGATGCTCTTTAGATTCATTACTTCCAGTTTGAGAGATAATTTGGGTTTTGGACACCTGGCACATGTGCTCTCACCCTCTTTCATTTGCTTTAGACCAAAAGCCGCTTGCCTGGGTCTGCGTGAACTGATAAAATTCAAATGTTCCAGCTGCAGTGTTCAATACTGCATCTTGAATCAACAGTTTTCTAATTGTTCCCGAAGGCGAAAATAGTTAATGTTGACATTTAAATAGCCATAGTCCACCTCTACACCTAACATTGTCTGTATTTAGCAATTTTTTCAGACTGTTGATGCAGTGCTATGCAGTGTAAAACCATATTATGTGTGATACCATAGAGAACCCAAGTCAGGGTAGGCCTTGATCCCAGAAGTGACCCATGCATAAAGTTCATTTCCTGTAGAAAGTTTCTGTGGAAAAGAGAAGCAATGAGAAACACAGTGACTTGTCCACGACCTTGCAGTGGCAGATTTGACTATGCCGAGCTAGTGGTTTCAGAGGCTTTCAGTGTGCAGTAGAGCGACACATCCTCTCTTGGATGGTTGTTCCTCCCCACCCACCCCCTTTCTTTTTAAGAATAGGTGACATCTTTTACAATTACTTTGTTAGGGATAATTCTAGAACATGTTTTGCAATGTAAATTGCAAAATATGTAGGAATATGCTTGAAAGTTATCAAAGTACCTCTGTGTATTTCCTACTGGAATAGATACTTAATATCTACTGAGCCTAGTGGGTGGCCATGTAATTAATGAAATCTTTCCAGGACTTTGTAATGGGGCCTATCATTTTCTTTCTGATTAACAGAAAAATGGCTGAACTTACAAAAAGTTCATCTGGGGACCTCCGGAGCTAAAAGCACAATTTTGAGTCCTCCTTTAATGTAAGCATGACTTTCAATGAACTGCAAAAGCAGAATCTGTCAGTCCCAGCAACATAGTCAGTGTTTTGCCTTGATCTTTTATAACACTAGACCAATGCAATTCTGGTCATAATTCTTATGCCAGGGCAGATTACCCATTTAGATTGCATTGTTCTACGTTTTCTAGTATCTTGGAAGCTAGAGATGTAGTCAGGCCAGGTCCCATCGTTCATGCATGTCGATGTGGATAATAGTTTTTATGGTGGACATGGTTCTTATGTAAAGAATTCAGCCTCTTTTTTATATTGCCATTATAAATTTATCTTTAATCCTTAGATTTAAATTTAGAGAATGAATACAGATGGAGCGTTAAACTTGGTACGCTCAAACAGAAAGCAGGAAGGGAATATTGTTTGGTGTCTGTATCATGGGTGTCTATATCATCAGGGTACATGTACCACAGTCAGGATGCCTGGGGTCCTACCCTGGTGTTGCCATGAGTCAATGGCTCTGTACACAGTTAGTCAGTTTAAGCAGCAGAAACCTTTATTACCAGGGGAAATTCATCCATCCAGTGGGTGGAACTTCCTACGAGTTCAGCAAGAGAGCCTCCTGCCTACACGCGGGTGCATTTTCTCCTTGGGGAGGAAGTTCTGGCACAGAGTCTCAAAAGCGGGTTTTTAACAGAGCCTTGTATGACATTTTTACACTCATTTCCTAACATAAAAGATGATACTAGGCAATGGTACTGGCAGGACTTGCTTACACAGATGCTATTGGTAGTTTAGATAAACAGTAACACCTAGGATGCCAGATGTTGTGATTCATCCCTAGTGCTTGCCAAACTGTAATTCATATTACGTTAGGGGCTACTAGTTATTTATTTTTCAGCCCACTAGAAGTCTAATTACTATTCCTCCACCTCTTTTTACCCCTCTCCCCCTGATCTTTTTTCCTCTCATTTACTTTTCCTCCACCTGCGTTAATACTAATTTTGGCCTGAAGCGCAGAGAAATCCTATCGGTCATCCAGGGATCAGGTACCCTAGGCCAGAGCATCCTAGTTTTACTTAATGGTTAGTGATGGCATCCAAATAATTTTCCATTTTCCTATTGAGAGGTGGGTGAGGGGAAAAGCAGAGAACCTTTGCCAAGAAGCACTCTGTGGTGGATACTAAAATAAGTCAGGTAGCAGATGTCCAATCCAAACTTTGGTGGGTAATTAGCTGATTCAATATCCAAAAGAAGCAGGTAATTGTTGTGATTTGTGAATCCTCTGCCAGGGCAGATACTTTACAGCTTGCACATATTTCTCTAATGAGGGAGGATATCGTGAGCGCTCAGCAGTAAAACACTGTTTTCTTAGTATTCAAAAAGAATGGCTGGTTTTTTTCTTTAGGGATGTTCTTGGCATAGACGATTCTTGTTCTTTTCTTTGTTATTTCTTGGAAGTCTTCTGAAAACTATTGATGCAGTATGCAAATTCAATGCAGGAAATGTAACGTTATATAAGTGTAATTGGCCTTTTATTCAAAGGCATTTTTATTCCTCCCTGCATATTTTAGTCATTTCTTGAAAAAAAAAAAAAGGAAGGAAAAAGAGTGAGAGAAAAGGACGGAATTCAAACACAATCATATTTAAAAAAAAAAAAAGTCAGAGGAAGATGCTGTAAAGATCAGACTGTAAAAAGAAATAGAGGAATTAAAGAAACACTAATAAAACCTAAAATAGGATATCATTGGAAATGTGCAGTTTCAGGAAGAAAAAAGTGTGCCTGGCTGTTGCCATTCTAGGACAATGAGACACAGAAAGAAGAGAATGGAAAATAAGAGTGAAGCTCTAAAGCCATCTCTCCTCCCTTATTCTTTTCAGTGTAATTTCATAAGTAGTGGGGGGAGAGGGAGAAGTGAGGGGAAGGGGGCCAGGAATCCTAGCAACCAAAATACTACAGATGCAAACACCTCAGAAATGTACAACTGCTAGCAAAAGTTTAAAAGGGTGTGTTCGTTACTTCCATTCCTGTGCAGAGCAGTGTACGCTCGCAACAGCATCGTGAGTCTCGTTTCCTCCACTTCCTAAAGTGGAAAGTTATTGTTTTCATATTTGCAGTATTTTGATATACAGAGGTGCCTATGCAGTGTTGAGGAGTTAAAAAGCCACAAAGTTAACAAGGGAATATTGCTTGAATGTAGTTCATTTGAAGAAACAGCCGGAGCAGAGCATGAGAGAGGGAAACAGTATTTTGTGCCAGTCATTACAGTTTGGGTTCTTTTTTATGCTATCTCAGGATTTCCATTTCCTTTCTGAACTCTGTGTATATTTGTCCACTTCCTTTTTTCTGTGAATCTCTCATTGTTTTCTTTGAAAACAAAAGTCTGAACAGAAGTCACAGTAACTCCACTGACGGCAATGGACTTTCTCTAATGTAAGAGATCAGCTTGCCTTTGCTCTTCATTGTCCCTGTTCTATTTGCCCCGTTTCTCACCAACCACCTCAAACATGACGTTTGCTACTGAATTACTTTTTCCTTCTTTTTGTTCATGCTTTTTCTTTTTTTTTTTCTCTCAGCATTTTCCAGTTAGTATCTCTGCTTGTTACTTCCAACACAACTAGCAGGCAGGTGTTGGTTTCTTCCGTTTGCTGTCAGGAGGAACATTTTATGGCAGAACCAGAAATGAGCCAAACAACAAGCCCATGACTGAAATCATGACCACCATAAGCACCAGTGACAGCGAGAGTGCCTGTTATCCAAAGCGGAAGACTTGGAAGGAAAATCCTGAGTCATGGCTCACCACTTCATTGCAACTTCACGCATCTGGTCCCTAAAATCTCTTTACCAGGGCCAGTATTTTAGTAATGGAGCAATAACTTATCGTTGTTTGTAACTGCATAGAAGAGAAAGCTGAGCTGTACACACAGTGAAAATGGACACTGTAATTGTTGCTTACTTTGAACTGGGCTCCAACTGTACTCATATAAATGAAGCAACGAAAGAAGATTTACATGCAAATCATTCCAGTTCAGTGTGAATGTTGACTTACTGAGGCTAATAAGAGTTCAGCAGATTCTAACAAAGAATAATGGAAGAAATTTCTCCTGGAATGACAAAACTGAAATCTGCTCTAAGCCTTATAAGGTCATGTAAGCAATGTTTGTCATATTGCTAAAACACTCACATGATCTTCCAATCTGAATCCTAAAATTCCTCCTAGAACCCAACGCTATATTTTACTCATAACAATGTTTTTATATTCTCTAATTGCATAGAAGTACAACAAGCACAGCACTTCAGTCTTTACCTGAATTAATCCACATATTTAATGCAAGTCAATTACCTAATGCCAGGTAAAAACCAGCTAAATTATTAAGAGTATGGTGTAGTAGTATTAGATATCTTTGAACGGATGACCGATCCAAAGAAACCGAAGCATAGTCTTAGCTGAAATGGTCCACTTCCCTCCAATCTATTGCAAACAAGTTTACCAACCATTTACCAAAAGCTGATTTTAGGAAAGTTGCATTTGAGAAAGAAGGGATGGTATTGTTAGAAGCTGTCTGTTCTCTTTGCTTTCCTGCCTCCTGTGCAGAAAGGTCTTCCATATGTCACTCAGGGAAGGTTAAAAAATTACTGCATTTTGCCTAAAACAACAGTGAAGTGATAATATTACAAAAAAGAAACACAGTGGACAACATTATGCTTAACAAGACTAAGGAGAAGGGAGCAGACTGAAAATAGATTAAACCCAGGTGTGGGTTTAGGCTCAGCCGTACTTTTGTCTTGTGACATGCTCATTGATAAAAGCCTCAGCTTTTCACTTTTTCTATTCTGAGTGGCTGGGAAAGAGAAGTTGTAAATTAACTGCAGCACAATTGACATCTTGAAGGCACAATGCCTCCCAAATTGGTTTGGTTGCTGGGAACTGTGAAATACTTACAGCATTTAATTCAACCCTGGATTCAGCAAAACAATTTTGAGAAAACAAATGTAGAATTTTGGGTTCCTTTTTGATTTTCAGAATGCAGAAAATGAGAAAAAAGAAGTTCTGGGTAAATACAGAGTGTGCAGAATTAGGGCTTTAAAAAGAAGGGGAGAAAAATAATTGTTCTGGTTTTGTGTGTGTTATTTTTCCCCAAAAGTGAATCTTTCCATCATTAACCTTCTATGTGGAAAATAGTTTTCAAACTGTGATCCGCAGAAACACTTTAAAAGCATCAGCAGGATAGAGTAGCTCAAGAGCAAGCAATAGAAATCATGCAAGTTGTGTATCAGGGATGCTGAGAAGAAAAAGGTGGAGGGGTGAGTTGACAGTCCCTCTGTTGACAAACCTTGCCAGCACAGTCCGAGGCTGCAGGGGGAAGCTGGAGCACGGACACCAGGGAAGAGCTCCCTCCTCCTCCGACTCACCTGTAGAGGAAGAAGCATGTTTTTCAAGCAGCTTTCTTGTCTTTCTGATTGTCACTCATCACACAATATGTACTAAAAAGCAAGACAAAGCTGTGCTAATATCGTTTTCTCTGTTGCAAGCATGGATTTTGTCCACACCAGAAACAAACCTTATTACATTGTGCGTGCACCCATAATCAAGTCCTAGTGTGGTTTCTAAAGCACTGATAATCTTTCTCATGTAGATCAAATCTTTGTAGTTGTAGTGTAACTGATAGATATTTCTATGTACACAGTTATTATGTGCATGATGAGCATGATTACTGCTTGGATACACTGTTTGCATTCTATAGTGCTATGTGCAGGATTTACAAAGCCCAGAAGATGTTATGCATAGCCAAAGTCCAAATAAACTTTGGTTTCTCTGTTCCTGAAGAAGAAACAATAGGAGAAACAATTGCTTAGAAACAGTATACACTTTCTAAAAGATGTGCTGACCTATGAAAGAATATATTTTTTAAAGTTTACATTGTTTTTACAATGCTTTTGATATTTTATGCAAGCTGTCATCTAATGGAAATAATGACCTCAGGGACGTGTGTTTATCTTGGTTTTAGCCCACTTTAAATACATCTAGCCTTTAGCTTTTCCTTAGGCCAAAACCACATCAAATGGGCCAAAGATGGAATAAACACACACATACACTCCTGAGGTCATTATCACTTCATTGTAGTTTTGCAGAAGAAAAGGAAAACAAACTCTGTCTCTTTTGAGACTCGGCATGCCCAAGTGATGGTGTATACACGATTTTATAAACGTTTTCTTTTTAAGGATGTGCTTTGCTTCTCCTTTTGCCACTGCCACATATTAATTGTAAACTCTTTTCTGTTAATGCTTCAGATTAATCTTTAAAACATCGAAAAGTTGGAATTGCAGAAATTAGAGCTGTATTTGCCAGACTTCAGTATTAGCAACTGGCTTTCACCACGAGCAGACATTCACAGATGGAAACATTTTGAGAAGAAGAAGAAGAGTTAATCTTGAGAATCTACTGCTTTTATGAAATGAGACTTGGAATATTGGATTAGTAGGTCTTAGATGAAGTTTTGTTTGTGAAACAGTAAATGAACTCTGCACCTCAATGCTACCAGGGGTTTACTGACCAGTACAATATATACAGGTCAATGCTACTCCTACTACTCTCAAAAAATGGTAGTGGCAAGTAAACTCTGGCAGCTGACTGTGTGGAAAAGCTTACATTTTTAATTGAGCCCTGTTTTTAACATGAATAGCATATAACTTACTTCTGTCATGTTCTGGTGTAGTAGCTGTGGACTGTAAGTGATGAGAACATTTTACTCGTCTTTTCAGAAGCTTTATTTTGCTTCCCAACCTTTAGTTAGGAAAGGAGATAAAAAAGATTTATCTCTGAAGCGTGCAACTTAAAAACAGAACCCCAAATATTCATTCTGTTGAAATCCTTGGCAATTTAAAAAATGTATTTAATATAATGAGGGCTTCATCCTAAATCCAAATGGTGCTTGGAATCAATGCTGTAAAATAGAAGTTGTTTGTGGAAAGTTTCAGACCTTGTCTCTGCAAAGCCATCCGGCACAAGATAAACTACCATGGACTTTAATGGAAATGACTTTCAAAAGTGCTGGGCTTAAGCACACACTTAAAGTTAATCATATGTTTAAATGATTTCCTGTTTTAGAGGTTTAAAGATGGAAATAACATGGTTCAAACTCTGGGCAGAGAAGGTGAACCTGGCAGCCATGCTTTGAATGGAAAGGATGTGTTGTGTGCACATGTATGTTAAAGGGAACTGTTGGTGCTCATGGTTGAAGCAAACTAAGGATCTTCAAAACTCTGTGCTGAAGAGGCCGGTAAGTTGCTGATTCATATGCAGGTCTGCTAAGGGACCAAAAGCTGCAGGGAGGTGGGGAGGTCTCTCCAGAAAGAGCCTAGAAGCAGCACAGGGTGCTCCAAATCACAGTCACTGCAAGGCTGCACCTACTGTCACTCCAGTGGCTTTGATGAAACACACACCAGTAGCAAATATGCCAGTTGGTTTATCTCGCTGGTAACTGCTTAACAAAAGAGAAGGTTGCATTCAAAGGAGCAAGGATTTACTAATAGAGAGGCCCAAAACAGCTGCCTGTCCTCATCCATGCATGCAGAAGTAGGTGTTATTCTTTCTCATTGCTCTCACGAGGTGACGGCAGAGTTCAGACAGTTCATCTGGGCTCGAATGCCTCTTTCTGGATGTTTTGGACAACCGAGCTGTTTTCTGCGTTGCCTTAGCCTCGGGTCTGCTGCCTGTCAGTTCCTCCACTGATGAAATCGTGGCCATAAAAATAATTCCTTGAGAGCTAATACCCACCCTGGTTACCAGTCCTAGTTTAATGTGAAATCCTCATGTTTGTTGTAGAGATACCAGCATCAGGCAACATGTGATCTGTGGAGTACAGGCAGTGAAGGCTGTATGCAGTACAATGCTTATCCAGAGGGGAAAAGACTTACCTCCAAGCAAACTTTTCCCTTCTAAAAACCAGGCAGCATATACTTTCGTGGTAGGTTTATATGGGTTTATATAAACCAGATCCACTTTTTTAGCTAAAAAATGAATCCATACTGTTGATACCACAATTTTACTTGTAGAGGAGCTTCCTATTTGTTTCAAAACCAAGAAATATCCGACAAATGATACCATGCAGGTTTGAGAAGCATCATACCCTGGCACGCAGCTGAGCAAATAAAATGGTGACCCTAACACCCTTTCCGGCTCCCACCTGCCCCCAGATGGGTGACAAATGTGGAAGGGGAAGAAACAAGCAGATCTGTGAGTAGAAACGAATAAAAGTATGTGAGTGGAAACCTCCTACCCTTTTGTCACCCAGAAGTCACAGAACTGCAGAATCATGGGCCTGGCTTTCCCACTCAGTGCCTCTATGGGGCAGCTCCTTCCCCTGTGGGCTCCCTGCTCCCCACCACGTTCCCCGAGCCCCAGCTCTCTGTCTGCATACCTGAGGCTGATCTCCATCCCTCTGCTTTCTGCCCCTCACTTGACCATGGGTCTCGATACCTCCCTCCTTCCCCCAAATTTCCACTTCAAGGATTTCTGTGCCAGGTTTGCAATGGACAAGCAGAGCGTGTTGGCCAGGCAGGCAAGGGGGGTGCATCCTCCTGGAGGGCAGGAGGAGGGAGAGACCACGGGGCGCAGAGACAGCCGGGGAGGGGAATCGGGGACTTGGCCTGCAGAGCTGCTTGGAGCTGTGGGAGGGTTTGAAAATGTCTTTACACGTTGGCCTCATTTTCATTTCCAAAATTCAGTGTTTCTGGCAGCACTTATTTTTAGTTTGAAGTTCTATTTAACAGTTTTCGAGATTGGGCAGTGTAGTAATTTAGCAGCCCTTATGTGAAGAAGAGAAGGCTGCAGCTTCTGTACCACTTTTAATATTTGTTTACCATTTCAATTTTGTAGCAGGCCGACATTTAAATGTTCTGTTTGCTGTCATTTTGACACTTTCCCTTTATTTGCTTATTTTTAATCTGTGAAAGCGTAATACTTAGTGCTTGCTATTTAGAATCTGGAGACTAGAGTTGAATTTTCTTTGAGAATAGGATTGAATGTACCTGAAACGTGGGTGAAAAACCTGGACAGGAGATAGCTTGAGAGTGTACCTTCCAGAGAGGTGATCGATGAATATTTTCTTATTTCTAGCTAAAATATATTTCACAGACTCACAGAATGGTAGGGGTTGGAAGGGCCCTTTAGAGATCATCTAGTCCAACTCCCCGCTAAAGCAGGTGCCCCCAGAGCAGGGTGCGCAGGAACGCGTCCAGGCAGGTTTTGAATATCTCCAGAGAAGGAGACTCCACAACCTCCCTGGGCAGCCTGTGCCAGGGCTCTGTCACCCTCACAGTAAAGAAGTTCTTCCTCATGTTCAGGTGGAACTGCCTGTGCTCCAGTTTGTGCCCATTGCCCCTTGTCCTGTCGCTGGGCACCACTGAGAAGAGTCTGGTCCCACCCTCTTG
>VZSC01016541.1:97129-147265 GCA_013398225.1 Steatornis caripensis | reverse complement strand
TTTTTCCAGCAAATATCAGGGTGGTTGAAGTCCCCCATGAGCACCAGGGCCTGTGACTGTGAGGCAACTTCCAGCTGTCTGTAGAAGGCCTCGTCAAGTTCCTCTTCTTGATCAGGTGGCCTATAGTAAACACCCACAACAGTGTCACCTGTATTGGCCTGCCCTCTAATTCTTACCCATAGGCTCTCGACTCGTTCTTCACCCACCCCTAGGCAGAGCTCAATACATGGGAATACAATGGGAATCATCACCTAAAGAAGACATTTATAAAGTCATATCTGGTTAGTCAGTATCTTTTGTCTGGGGAACATAGAACAACTCTTGGCTGACATTGTTAGTAATATGAGTGTTTGTGAAGTGAAAGGCTGTAATGGAAGCAGGTCACCTGTTACGCTGAGGTCTGGATTGCTTGACATAATGGGCACATTTAAACAAACATATGTTTTAGCACTGTTAAATATATGTTCATTTATTCAAAACTAACCTGAAGCATGTTTACAGTTTAAGGGTTTGTATGTAGGATAGAACAGCAATAAGAAGTCTTTAGAATTAATAAATGAAAATTAGCTCCTGGTATGAAACTGGAGTAAAGAGGACGAAATGATCTTTGGCTGCATGTGCCGAAATTGTTGTGTAGGAGTGGGAATGTAAAATTGCCATTGTATTCAGAATTAGTGAGACTATTTAAAGAAAACTGTGTGAGCTGGAACACTAAAATTGGAAAAAAATTTAAAAAGTGGTCTGGAAAGCATGCCCCTCAGAAACTTCAGAAGCATAAACTATCAGGTTGTTTGACACAAGGCTAGAGGTGATAGTTGGCTCTAAGCATCTGCATAAGGAAAAGACTTCTAGCAGATTGCTGTTTAATCTAGTAGAACAAAATAAGCAAACAAAAGGCACCTCAAGATACAGTAGCTAGAAAATTCAAACCAAAATATGGGGAGATTTTACTGGTAGAGGGTCAGCCGTTGCAGCAATTTATGTAAGGATGTAATAGTTCTTCATCACCTGAAGCTTTTTGGTCAAGGATGTCTTTAAACTTGTAGGTTATATTTAAAGTTTATTCAACAAGTTGCTGTAATCTGCTTAGTTCCAGAGGTCATGATAATATCTCTTGTCCATTAAAACATAGAGATGGCGTCTTGAAATGTTTGGCTTTGTTCCAAAACCTTATAGAAGTCTAATCCTAACATGAACTTTGCGCTACTTTCCGGGATCATACAAACCTCAGGAAAACAATGCATATTCTTGTATGGAATTAAATGGAGTTCTTTCTCTGGTTTCTTCAGTACATACCTCTTTTATCTTTATAACTCCAGTGACAATCACGAGTTTCAGCTTAGAACTTCAGCCCACCACAGTGAGGAAGCTGCCAGACAAAATTTCCTTTTGAAACTTTTCTGTGGGTAGAGGAGAGAAACAAAAGGCAGACAATGATTTGTTTGCCTTCTCTCCATCTAAACAGGAGGTGCTCCAATATTGTGACTACGTAAAAAGTTGTGTAAATGGAATAGCTCACATATGGGTTGCTCTTCTATGCAGCTATGGTGTATGTCTTTGTGGCCAAGTGTAGAGGCAGTTAAAGTGATGCTGAAAGAAACAGCTACTGAGGTATCAGAAGTCTGGATGAAGAAGCCTGCTGATACAAGTTAATGGCTAGTTATCCTGTACAGAAACGGGGCATATTCTTCTGGGCACAGCTTTGATCTCTTTTCTACACAAGGAAGTTCATTGACAACTTGTTCTGGTGTCTCTGCACAGTGCAGATCTGAGGTGTAGTTTAAACATCCTGGAATGATGAAGCCGATGTTTGCAGTGCACCGTTCTATAAAACACACATTTTTCAGGACTGAGAGTGAAATCAGAGTCAAGTGGAATAAATCTCATTGTTTGGTGATAAGAGTAGAATTTAGTTTAATATTTTCTCACTCTGCATAGTTTTTCTGCAGCAGTATACTTTAGCATTTACTTTCCTTATACAAGGTATGATTTTTATCATTATGTGTCTGGGCAGTGCATATCCTGCATTCTCCTATGAATTTCCCTGGAAGCCATATGGCACGTGACTGCCTGCAGGGATTCTCCTGCAGCCCCTATTTCCAGCACTGTCGTCAATGCGTAAGTTTGCAGTTAATAGGGGCTTTGTATGACAACACCTCACGCACTTTTCTGATTGTGGCGAATTCCCATTATCTTACAGATATATTAAGTGAACACGTAAACATATTGACTTCTTTCTCTTCTTCCCCACTTCAGACTTCTTGTGTCTTTCTGTTATCGTCATATCCATTTGAACTTTGGTCTTGCAATCAGGCAAGCCATTCATGCTAAATTCACGGGGGTATTTGCATGAAGAGTTTGTCTCACACATACTTATTAACATACTGAGACTTTAAACAACAAAACTCTTAAATACCTGCCCATGTTTTATCAGGTAATAAGATCATCAAAGCCACCAGGCTGCTAGGCTTACATGCAAGGACTGAACTTCATCACACTGATGGTCTCTTCTAGTTCCTATGAAGTCAGGAGGACAAGGATGCTTGCATAAAATTAATCACATGTTTAAATCCTTTGTTGAACTTAAATTACAATCTGTTAGGGGAATGAATTTGTCACTATTTAAAATTTATAGTATTACATGCTTCTTTATGAGTCTGCAGTGCATCTCCAAGAAATAGCAATGAATAGAATATACTAGCTCTGTAAGGGTACTGGTATGTTTATTAGAGACTGGGCAGATGCTATCTCTATTATTTTAGAAAATATTGAAGCACATCCATAGGCCTAGGAGTTTCTGATCTATTTAGTGAAGAGAAAGCCAGAACTTTGGTAAGAAAAGGCAAGAAATAAGACAAGCAACCAAAAAAACTTTTTTTCACTTAACTTAATTCCCATAGATATTGTAAAACCAAAGAGCTGGGAACTAAAGCTCCATTTTAGGAACGCCTTCTTTAATTTCTGTGTCAAATAGATCTTTTGATAATGTTCAGAGAGCTTTTAAACTATTTTATTTTCCTTTCAGGTCAATGTAAGGTTTGCCTAGTGGTCAACTTTCTAAGCTATTGCACTTCCTATTTAAATGTGAACATAAAGATCATTATATTGCAATTGGCACACACCAGGGTTCCCTGATATTCTACCACTAGTTGAGATTTTAGAGATTTTTGAGCTGTTCAGGGTTGAAAAGAAACCCAAAGAAATCATTTTATCTAGCTGAAGATAACTGATTTTTCCACAGGAAAGGTAAATGAAACGTATGTATTTTGCATAATGAAACAGATGACAAACTGGGCAAACTGATCTATTAATGAGCTTCCTGTAAAGCGAGAATGCAGGAGAATGAGCAAGGAGCAGAAGGAATCACTCTGATCTTAAAATTTAACAACCGCTTTTAATCAAACCATCTTCTAGGATATGTGAATTCTTCAACTCCCTCCAATGGTCAGCACTATTGGAATTTAAAAAGGCATTGTAAGGTTAAAATGTAAACTTCATTACAAGGAACTTATTCAGGTATGCAATATTATTATTATTTGGAGGAAAACTTATCTGTCAGATGTTAAAGTATTGTAATTTAGAGATGGCAATTTGCAATGCTAAGAAAACAAATGCAGCCACGAAGCAGGGAATCTCATTGTTCTGGCCACACAAAATACTTCTGTTCCTTCCTCCTTTGAGTGTTCATTGTCTTTGTGACAGTTCTTCACCTCTTTACTATAAGGTACATCCAAAAACAAAGCCAAAAAGTGCTGAAATGAACGGGCGTCTTGCCCATTACTAAAATGGGCTTTGAATCAGGTCTGTATCAGTTTAACTCGTATTCCTGTCCGTTGCTGAGTGCTTTTATGGAAGCTTCCTTAAATGCTGATGCTGTTTTCTTTGGGCTGGTAGCATGGAGCACTGTACTTCTCTTCCTGTGAGGAAAGTACAAGACCATGTCTTCGGTAAGGTGCCTATGCGTTCATTGTTGCACGGTGAGCCTGCAGATGTGTCTTTGCAAACACCCTTTGCTTATGGAGCAGCTGTACCCAGCTTTGCTGTTTGCACTGAAGCCAGCTGGAGCTGCATGCCAGCTTTGATCCCTTTTGATTTCACAGTGAGCTGCCACTTCAAGAGGAGTTTGCTGATAGACATACACTGGTGGCCAGCTACAAATACTTTCTCATCTAAGGCCTGGGGTCTCAGTTACGCTGGCAGCCCACTGTGCTCTGCACTGCAGAAATACACAGTAAATGACACATATTGCCACAGAGAATTTAAAAGCATTTAAACAGTCATGATACTCCCATCCCCATGGCATCCAAGCGTAATCTAGAAAATAAGTCTATCGAGCTGATAAATCTGATCCTCAGCTTCCCTTAGAGGAGTGGGGAGACCTGATATCTGGAAATTAACTTAAGTCAGATACAGAACGTGCTATTACTGGAAATACAGACAATGAAGAGCTTGCTTTTTTGGAAATTATACAAGAAAATTAAGTATCAAATAACAAAGCCTATAACAAAGTTCTATACCTTCAAAGACTTCCCAGTAGGTTGCTGCCCAAGTCAGCTATCAGTCTGTCCAGAGAAGCAGTACATGCAATACCAGAATTAAGAAAGGAAGGAAGAAGTCAGGCAATACTGTTTTTTCCTTGGAGCTGCACACTGTGTTGGCTGCGGTTTTCACCCCAGATATGGCCATATGAATGTGAATGCAGTCTGGATTTATTTGGGCTGATATCTGATCTATATGTTAATGCCTGTATGTCTCTAGTTTTTACCCTGACAAGGTCTTCCACATGTACTTTGCAGTATTTATAGCAATACGAAATGGCCCAGAGTTCTTAATGGCACTCATGGCTATGCTCTGCTCTTCATGCTTAGACAGTCAAGAAAAAGTGGCTTATTCAGGGTTGTTGAGCAACCGCAAACTCCTTTTTCCCCATTTCTCTGCAAGTGATGATGTTCGAATGAGCAGGAGACGAGCCACAACTCTAGTAGGGAGCATGGAGTTCCTATAGATCAGAGCAGGAGCCTAAGGAAGTAGGGGAGGGTGGATAATTGTGGAGGTTAGTGATTGCAAGGACTAGGAAGTCCAGTTGTGTTTGAAGTCATACCTGTGTGGCGGTGTGACAGCGAATTTTAGTTTAAGATTTTTGCCATTGGAAGAAGATTTATATAGATTATTCCTTCCATTTAGAAAGAAAAACAACAGTGGAAATGGCAGGATGTCTTTGTGAAACCATCTGCTCTATTGGAGCTTTTGCATAGGGTGAGAAGACTGAGGAAAGGCTTTGGCCATGCATCTTCCCAGAATGAGATTTTGAGAATTCTTGCAGGAGGCAGAAAAAGCCCCAAAGCAGCCCGAAAGCTTATGTTGTGTCCTTAGAGCATCTTGAAAGCAGATTAATGTCTTTCAAATTAAAACAAACTGCATATAGAGCATAAAACACNCCATGCATCTTCCCAGAATGAGATTTTGAGAATTCTTGCAGGAGGCAGAAAAAGCCCCAAAGCAGCCCGAAAGCTTATGTTGTGTCCTTAGAGCATCTTGAAAGCAGATTAATGCCTTTCAAATTAAAACAAACTGCATATAGAGCATATAACAGGAGTATCTCTACCTCCTACACAAACACATATATACATACTCTTTAATTCTATCAAGTTAAATATTCAGCTTAAAAGTTCAGTGCTGAACTGGGTGTACTGCTATTGGGGGGTGGCCACATTTAAAATCTGGATATGTTCCTAAGTCTTTTTAACATAGCACACCTTTCATTTTCTTCTTTTAGCTTAGACATTGTGCTTTCTTGCGTGTGCATTTAAACTTTGAATCAAAATTGAAGCCATTATTAGACAAACAAGATGTGATATAAGTAATTTGTGGTATAGGCTGACACTTCACAATATTTTGAGGACAAGATCATATAAAAGTGAGAAGAAGAAAACATATTAGTCCTAGTGAGTATTCTAATGATTCAGTAGTAAATATTTTATTGTAGTTTACAATGTGGTGATAAGCTGTGATAGGGGAAGGAGAAGGCTTAGTATGATATTAACAGGAAAAAGTAGCTGCTTAGAGGGACATGATATTTCAGCTTATTTTTGCTTACTGGTTACATCCAGGAGATGCAATTTTTTTTGATTCTTGGTCCGTTTTCCATCCAGAAAAGAGAGATGGGGTATGAATAGTTTCTAGTATATAGATTAGATGATTTTTTTCCTCTAAGAAATTACAGTTTTCCTGACTGAAGGGTAAACAACAACTGCAGCAACAATAAAAACAATTTTTATACTAGAAAACTAAAAGCCTTTTTTTTTTTGCAATACCCGGTAACAAAATATGGATTCTGTTAATAACTGTCCCTTAGAAGGTGCAATACTAACTTGGACAATAGGTGCTCCTGTACACTGCAGAGAAATTCTAGCATCTTTACAAAACTGCGAGGGATATAGAGTTAGCTGATCCAATACAGGATTCATACTGGTTTTAGTGTGGATTTGGAGAAATACTGTTAGTGATTAAAATGGGCATGGTAACATGGATCAGAATTAGCTGAAGTTAGATTGTGCTTAGCCAACAACATGCCAACATGATTTTTCCATACCTATAACAGCAAAGTCACTCTTGTGCTGTTTATATTGCCCTTATACAAAAGAGAATACATTTCCTGCTTAGATGTCTTTCAGTGTTTACTTCAGAAAACACAGTCAACTAAGCAAATTTCAAAAAAGGTCAGCTTTTGATTTCCTTTGAGTTTTGGTGGTGTGCTTCTTTTCTTCTTCTTGTTGTTGGTTTGGCTTTCTCTGTTTTTTTGTTTTTTTGGTNGTCAACTAAGCAAATTTCAAAAAAGGTCAGCTTTTGATTTCCTTTGAGTTTTGGTGGTGTGCTTCTTTTCTTCTTGTTGTTGTTGGTTTGGCTTTCTCTGTTTTTTTGGTTTTTTTGGGTTTTTTTTAAAGTTTCCTTTAAGCTCTCCACAGAAAATCAATTGTGTTTGGTCTTTTTTTTTTTTCCAGAGTGAATTTTATGTCTGCACACTTACATACACTCAAATATTCTCATTAGAGAATTATTATTTTTAGAATTATAATGCAAATTGAATCTCGGATTGGTCTGAGCCTCCAGCATAGCTGCATATTAAATGAAATGCCTCCACTTGCAGCACCGCATTTGAATATATCTTATGCTTCGTGTGTGTTTAATTCTGCACAGGGAAGACCTTGTTGCTTCAGGGTGAAAGGAAATCAATTTTTACAGTGATTCCTCCATTAAAGACAGATGTATCAGAGGTCATTCTTGATCCATATGCTGTCATTGTTTATTCATGGGGGGTAAGGTAGTTCTTAAGTTAGGAGAGAAATTTTCCATTAGGACTTAATGCAGCAGCTCAAGACATAAAAGCCTGATGTCTTAGTGCACTCTGGGAAAGTGGGGAATTTAAGTCATTACAGAATTACAGCAAGGTCTTGGGGGCCTCTGTCACAATGACTTGGTGTCATCTGAGGTAAAATGGAAAGCAATTGTCCAGAGGAAGAACAAAAGAAACAAAACTCCAGTTACCAATATATACTATTTACACAAAGACCCATCATTAATGGAAAGTGCAGATGAGGAAATGGCTCAGCTCAGCCTTTGAACCTCAGTGGGAGTAACTATTTTTAAAGTCTGGATTTTTCTTTTTTCTCTCCCATTCTTTCTTTAGATCTTGTTGTTTTGTTTTTACGCTTGCAGAGAAATGAAAAATAAAAAAGCTACAACAGTTCTTTCCCATCTATGGGAATAGCACACAGGTCATAGATCAAGGAACTGTATTACTACATTATTGCTGAATCTCACCAAAATTATTTAAATAAGTACTTAAAATGAAATAAATAAGGTAGAACTTGCTACAAGGATTCTGAAGAAGAAACCTTGCAGCTAGTAGCGACTTTGAAGTTTTACTTCTTTTTTTTTATTTATTATTATTATTCTGTGCTGATATGCTGGTGTTCGGAGTCTATGACCTATGTGCAGTCCCTTGAGGATGTCAGAGATCTGAGAGCCATTGTTGCGAATGTGTTCATTAGATATGAAGAAAAAGATACTGATCTAAATGCAACAGAATGTCAAACCTCTCCAGATTTTGTTGTTGTTGCTGTTAAGGACAGAGCAAAATAACAATCCAGAGCTGGTGAATTTCTGTGCTCTGTTTTTGCAGAGTAAAATTAAATATCTTTGCTGAATTGCTTTGCTGAAAAAGTCTGAAACCAGCTGTATTTCTTTGTGGGTTGATGGCAATAGTATTAAAAACAACGTAAATGACAAAAGCCGTACTAAAAGATAATGATTCTAAACCTGCTCTTAGAAAAGTCCATTTCAAAACTAAAACCATTTAGGGAGAACACAGACTGCACTTAATTGTTCTTGATGTTTGTAATGACACTTTTCAAACTGCTTTGCAAATATTCAATGTTGTACTTTATCTGGAAAAGGTCATTAGATATAATAATACAGGACTATTGTTGGTATTTCTGCTAATTTGCTTGTAGTGCAATTGGCCTCACAACTCCCTTTTTTTTAGGCGTAGTATGCACGCAAAGTTATAGACAACGTGGGCCTCAAGGGACTTAAAATCTAAGTGGATATGACAAACAGAGGGAGTATGATTATTCCTAGATTATATCTATAAACATGAGATACAGAGAAAGAGAGGCCTTCCCATGCAAAACAGGGTGTGACATCACCATCCACGGTCCTCAACAGTATTCAGGTAAGTGTTCAGTTCCCATAGAGATAAATGGAAATTAGGTGTCACTCAAGTGTGTTGGACACTTAGGTAACAGATCCTAGAACACGTAGGGACAGAAAGAGGTCACTGTGCCCTGTATCTTGTATTGGCTATGAAGGCTAACCCACAGCTCTGTTTGAGTTCCCAAACAAGCCACAGTTCTTTGGTTTGGTGTGCGTTCAGACAATTAAAGGAAATTTCCTTAAATTTTTCAACTATGTGATGTGCATTGTAAGCACTGATATTTGTATATCTGTCTAGCTCACTGTCTCCTAACTCCTTGGGATGCACTTATTTCTTATGTTGCTCATTAAAAAAAAAAAAAAAAATCCCAATTACTCAATGTAAACAAATGAAGAGGAAGTGAGTGGCTTCAGTACAATTTACTTGAACAGAAGGTAGGAAACATTAGTATCGATGCATTCCAGGACTTGCTAGCAAAGCACAACTAAATTTAGCAGCCAGAGATATTGATTTGATTAAAAATGGTTTAAGACTTGTAAATGTCACTGGAACTTAGCAAAATGAACATTATTAAATCCTTCTGGTGATGGGGAAAACTAACAAAGGGATTTGCAGTGGTTTCTGTAATTAATTGCTCTGTCATGATTTATATTAACTTACAGTACAACTCCATTAGCTCAGATCTGTCATCTCTGCTCAAGGAACCACCAAGTAATCACTACCACATTAAAGAATAAATTAGTTTTTGGCTTGGAGCCTAGTTGTAGAATGTTTCATTTGTGTCTGCTGTAGACATATGTACCTAATAAAGTTGGGAAGAATGAGTTAAAGTATGTATATATCAATGTCAACCGACTGTATTTTAGAGATGATATGATCAGCGCTGTTCATTAGGCCTAATGAATCACTTAATTTCTGTTGCTTGCCTCCTGTTTTGTGAACACCTTTTGATGAACTATGAAGCAGGAGATGACTGGAAATAGGTAGGTCTCCTGAGATCCTCCTTCCTTCACATTCTGCGGCCTGTGGTTGTAGTAATAACTTCATATGGTTTTTGTTAACACTTCATTACCCCAGACTTGGATAAATTATCCTCCTGCTTCTTCCCCAGTTGCAGCCACATGGGTGAAGCCAAAGTCTTAGCTACTACTTACAGTAGATTATGGGATTTGTGGGGTTCTATCAAATAATCTCTGACTTTGATAGTTTGAAGAGGTCTGAAGTGTTTTTTCTGCTGGTGTGTTACAGCTTGCGCAAGAAGTTGTTTTACATTTCCACGTATGCTGTAGTGGTCTTAGGAGTCCGCAAGCTAAGTCTTCAGCCAATTTCTCTTTTTTTAAGCCTGGGTCCTGCATAACCCCCATCAGTACCCTTGAAGCACGTCAGCACACGGCCAAGAAGGCAGCAGCGGCACTTCGAACACGAGGCTGGCTGTTCTGCTGAAGGGTCATGTGGTTAAACAAGCGTTGTGGGCAGACTTCATGACTTGTGAATGTGCATCACGTGTAAACCCTCAAAGGGTTTGTCGTGCTCTTGAAGCTTTCAGTCTTTCAACTAGCTACTGAAATTCAAAATGTGTCCTTTATTAGCTCTGTTGTTTGAACTAGCATATTATCCCCTCCCTTTAACCAGCAATGGAAGCCACACTGACAGCCTTGCTGTTTTTACTGTTTCTTAGTATTTATGGGGTGTCGCACGGGTCTCAGTTCTCCTCCCTGACCTCAGTGAGAATGTTGCCCTTGGAGCCAAAACAAGGAGTGGTACATCAAAAGAGTAAGCAGGACGTGCATCTGCTACCTAATGACAAATGCAACCAGGTCCTAGATGCCCTTGTAGCAGGGAGAAGTTTGAACCTAGGTTGGTCAAGCAAGACAGACTGACGAGAACTGCCTGAAATTATACGCCAGCCTTAACATGCACAAGCTCAGGAGTGGGAGATGAGTCAGCATGGCAACCCAAGCAGAGGGAATAAACTGGCCAGACAGCAGAGATGTGGGCTATTAAGTGGGTATTTTGATGAAGTGTCATGGACACAACTGACAGCTTGGAGTGATGTCGCATTCCTCCTGATCAGCTGCAACTTGAGACAGTTACAGCTGCGGTAGGGTCAGCTGCAGGGCACACATACATCGAGAGCGCTTTTAAAATATGCAGTGTTGTCACAGGTTCTACTGGACACTGATTATAGGTAATTTTAAACAATTATGTATTTTATATTAATGGTAATTTCCTAGCGTACCAGAGAAAAAGCGAAAGCCATGCCTGGCATGTTCACAGAAGTGGTCAGGGCACAGATTGTCGTGAGCTCTCCATCTGTTGATGCCAACACAAGGACAGGGAAGGAGTGTGAGTTTCATACTTCCTTTCTACAGAGGGGTCTATGCCACCCCCCCCTCCCCATTTTCAGTAGATACCTACAGTTAAACTTAACTTTTTTTTTTAATCTGTGAGTTTATCAGATCTCTTGGCATGATGACTGCTGTGCCTTTATTTGAATGCTGTAGCACAAGCAGTAGGTTCAGTGGCAAGAGACACTGTCATTTGTAGTGTCCCAGACTGCTAATCTTTAAATATTGTTGCATCAGCCAGCTCTTTTCTACACATGCCATCATGACTGGCAGTGCCAATCTACTATTTATGTGGATTATGTTCAAACCATCTGTTTTAAAATAATAGTAATGATCTCTTGAATAGAAATATGTATGTTGACGCAGAAGTACAGGGCAGTGCTAGAAATGCGTTACAAAATGGATGGACATTAATTTACAAACGTTCAGTGATGGAAGAGATGTATATCTATTAAGTAGTCCCAGGAGGAAGAGGAAAACATGGCAACTATGCGCTCCCCTCATTATTTTGTTGGACATAACTTGGATCAGAATTTGTTCCAGTGTTTGCAGACAAGCCTAGTTCTGTTTTTCAGTTCAGACCTAGTGGGAGTTATTTTGAAGTAGAGCAGTTGTGATCCTAATACCCCCCACAAACTTGCAAAAAGCACAAATCACTATCCAGACTTTGTGGTTTGATCTCATATTTCTTATGCAAGTTTTCAAAACTAGCCATGAAAAGAGGTAGTGCTTTTGTACAAACTCAATGGAAAGTGGGAGGTAGAAAATCTCAAGAGAATAGTAGTTGTCAGGAGATTTCAGTATGTCCTGAATTCAGTGGGAATAGAAAATCTGTGACAATAGCTTTTCTTTTAAAGATCGATCTAAACCTCTAGCTTTAAATCTAGTCTTCTAGACTTCTGGCTCAGACTCATCACAAAATATTTTAGCGCTTCATTTCCTTGTGCCAGGCAAAATCAGGCACTGTTGTCTAATTTGCATTTCCAAAGAACCTATAACTGCAATTCTCTACAGTGAGTGTTGAAGTGCAGAGACATACAAAAACAATTTTTTTTTTTAACAAATCTCAGAGAATATCATGATCTAGTTTAGGTCAATTCTTACTTTATGTGAACGTACTCATTTCTTAAGCTAACATGGCTCTTGGCTGTACTTTTCTATTGCGAAAGCTAGCTATTTAATTTTGGGAACATATTTGCCAAGTTAGTGTCCGATATTATAATAACATGTCAAGGGGGTATAGTCTTCTCTCAGATACCTTCCATTAACATCAGAGCCCTTCCCTCCTTCAAGGGAAGCTTGGAGAGGGACTAAATATTCACCACAAGCTTTGTCTGTGATAATTTGTAGTCATTTAGGCAGTTTGAGATAGAGGAGGTACTTAGCCACAACCCCCTCCGCTGCTGTGATCATTTATGTTACCTGGGGAGGTTTCCTGCAAGAGCAGGTTCCCAGCAGCCTGGGATCATTTGCCTACCTTTTTTCCTCTTGTGACAGCACCGCAGTAAGTGCTGGGTAGTAAGAGAAAGATAAGACCGCAGATACCTAGGGTTTCTAGTATGCAAGTGTGAGGTATTTCTCCTCTCCATGCTCTTAAATCTGCACTGCAATCATTTGTCACAAAGGGAAACCACTCTTTTTGAGGTTTCAGAGGTCAAAAGAGAGGCTTCCCTTTTGATAAATGGTTGCTTGTCAGGCCTGCTCCACTTTTATTTTATCTTCTTCCCTGCCAAGGTCTTCTGCTGTGAAAACATTGGCAGAGATCACACAAGCATTGCAGCTAAGACCTGCGTAAGGTTCGCAAGGACTTTTCCACAATTCTTTAGGGCTCTCTGTATATGGGGATGTGGCACAATCTTGTGTGAGGAGCTCTTGTTTTCAAGCTTTACTTCAAAATCGTAAGGATTGAAGCTGAGGAAAATGACACAAGAGACAGTGAAATGACTGAACCAATTGAAATGACCGCGCCTTTGACCTCTAGCCTTAAGCAGAAAATCTCAGATTGTGTCATGGTTTATGTGTTAGACCTTTTGCATCACTTGTGCTTGGGGAAAACCCCACAGCTCTCTCAACATTCAGAAATCTATGTGCTAAATATAGGATCATCTCACAGTATTTTTTAATCTTAACAAAGATTAAAAGAACAAAGAACAAAAAATATCCTAGTGAATTACCTGTATGTGCATCTGTTTTACCTATTCCTCTGAAAACAGGGATTTGTTCTCTGGGGCTCTGTTGCATTATTTTACCCATCCAAAGTTCTTTGTTGGAGACTCTCCCTCTGCAGTCTTGCTCCAGTCCCAGCTGAGTTACTGGTAGTGAACCAACACAATGTTGAATTGAGTGTGGCTAGTGGTAAAACTTCGAAGTGAGTAACATTTGCATTGTTGGAAATGCAGCTAGATGGGGATTATTCCTAGCTTTTGTCACTTTAGTAGATACTAGCCCCTGAGTCTTTGCAAACACAGTCACAATTAAAAGAACATATAATCTTAGTTAGTATCTCTTTCACATTCATATTTTAGTGTATATGGGAACTGTTCTTACAGGCAGAATAATTTGTATTAATGTTGCTATTATAAATTATTATTCTGCAATCATTGCCTTTTAAGAATGGGCTGATGATTTATGCTTTCCATATAAGCATGGGTTTCTTTAAATGGAAAACAGGCAGTGAAAGTCAATCGGGTTTCGAACATATAAATTTAATCACTCCTCACACAGTGATTGATAATCTCACACATAAATATGTCATATTACCTATTCAAAGAAGCAAACTACATACGTCAGAAGAAATAGAGTCCACACTTAGAGTTTAAAAAATTAATCAAGATTTTAAATATGTTCCTCAATGACCCTACAGTCCAATAACATCCTTGGCCATAACCTGACACCAGGTCCTTTTCACTCTAGAGTTTGCTCATTAATGGAGCTTAATAGTTTTTGTTACATGATATTGAAATATATTACAGGTGTTCTTGGATGCTTCCTCCCTTCTAAGACCAGTACCATAATGACTCGGAGATGAAGATGTTGCTGCTTGCCCAGTGCTCTGCTTTCTATCTCAGTCCATTCATGAAATGATATTGTATCTCCACCTTCCTCATTTTGCTTCATAAAAACAAGTTTTGTTCCTGAGAAAATAAAATCCATGTGTCAGCTCAGTTCATTCCCCTTGCCATCCCCTGTTCCCCCAACTGTTTCTCCAGATCTACTTTATGAGCAGAGACAATTTACTGTTCTTAATTAACTATATGGATCTATTAAGTGTCTAAACTTGATCTGAGGAGCTCAGCAGCTAGAGAGCTTGGGGACACAGTGCACAGTTTCAGAGTAGCAGAACTAGAAGTGGTGCACCCACATGGTTCAGTGCAGAGCATTTTGGAAAGCAACGTTACCAGCAGCAATGTTAATTAGCTTTATACCACACCAGTCCAATACATCAACATCACTGNCTTAATTAACTATATGGATCTATTAAGTGTCTAAACTTGATCTGAGGAGCTCAGCAGCTAGAGAGCTTGGGGACACAGTGCACAGTTTCAGAGTAGCAGAACTAGAAGTGGTGCACCCACATGGTTCAGTGCAGAGCATTTTGGAAAGCAACGTTACCAGCAGCAGTGTTAATTAGCTTTATACCACACCAGTCCAATGCATCAACATCACTTCTTGTGTTCAGTGTGACTCAGGGTCTTACAAATTTTCTATTGCACAGTCTAGGTAAACTTACTACTTCTCATCTCCAGCCGTCAGTCCATCTTCATGCTAGCATATCTTCTTTCTTTAGGGGCTTGAATTAGTTATCGCCTAGACTCAAACGTTGCTGCCATGTTCTACTCCTTCAGTATTTCTGCATGCTGAGTAACCTGATTTCTGGGAGTGTCACTACCTGTCAGTTCTTTAAAGAACTAGTCTAGTTCTTTGCACTGAGAAGATGGCAGGTGTCTGCCAAAACAGGCTGTCAACCAAATTAGAAAAAACAACTGGGGTCAAATGCTTAGATCCCAGCATTTCCAAACCTTGAACTAAACAGGAAACAAAAGCTGTATATCATGCAGACGTTCCTGAGCTTTGTGGAGGTATTTCTGCAGTGCTCTATCAGAGCCTGTCAGATCAGGTATTTCTGGACTTGATCTTGGAAAAATGAACTTTAAAAAAAAATATAGTAACCCGGGACAGAAGCCTAAAGCTAAAATAACTGGGAACAATATGGCAAGGAGGCCTTTTAATGGTGTGTTTTACATTGCTTTATATGGGTAATCTTTGGCTGGTTGAGTACAAGGGAAAAAAAGTTGACACTGAGAGACATGTACAGAACCAAAGCACAGAATCTCTGTAAAGCAGCTCAGAAAAAAAGCTACAAGTGGTTTGGCAAGTGATTGGGCAGTAGAGCCGTGGCAAAATTATGTGAGATGATGTCTGGAAGACCAGAGGGAAATCAGCAAGTGGGGAGAAGCTGTAGTCTTCCAAAGCAGCAGCAAACGCAGAGACAGTGGTACTGGGAAAAATCATAATATGTTTGAGAGACTGTGACTGCTTCTGCTACATGGAAAATAGTAGCTGTCTGGGAAAGAGATCTGTGAGCGGAGAGTAAAGGGCAGGCGTATGCGAGAGTTATAGCCAGCAAAGATAAACTGACACTTACGGTATTGTGGGAACTACTGAAGCAAGCAGGCTGCGGCAGACCGGGAAACAGCTCTGTGTTGATTAGGCCGCATCCAGGATACAGAAAGAAATGTGCATTTTTTTTGGAAATATGCAACAAACTGTATGCGTTGTCTACTGGCTCTTGGCTACTTCTGTGTAAGAGAGGTGGAGTGTACCATTGCTCCGGGAGCTTGTTTTTCCCCACATAAATGCTGGTTTGGTCTGGTGGACCCCCACAGTCCTAGCTTGGATCTGTAAGGGAAGGGGGGGTTGTGTGTGTGTGCGTGCACCAGCACCCCTGGGGGCAGGTGACAGAGGAAGACGGGAGTCTTAGGAGACTATGCATGCGGTGTTGTAAACTTACTGTTTTCATCATTATGTGCTGTTCTTTCTTACTGCTTTTATTAAAAATGAACATACTCTTTACTAGCAGAAGAATGAGGGCAATATATGCTACAGCTTTCTCTGAGGTATTTGTTTGGCATGTGGTATCACTAACTCCAGCAATTAAAGAGCTGCAAGTCAGAACTAGAAACTGACCCACCTAAAAATTTCAAGGACAGTGTACGTCACCAGCATTGGTTAGCTTGGGATATTTGTATATTTACCTTTTTTGTGCTTTTGTGGTTTTTGTGCGTACCTTTCAACACATTTGTAGATCACCCTTGTAGTCTTTTGGTCTTTTTAGGGCTAAGAATCTAGCATATAAAGAAACTGAAAGTACAGGTCCTCATATCATCCCCTAACTCTAGGACTCGGAGCTTGAAGTTTTGCAACATCAAAGGCATTGTCAGGAAAGGTTATGCCTTTCCTGGGGATGTTCCTGCCTGCCTCTGCCACCCTTCCCGGAGGCTTGGGGCTGACAGAGGCTGGCGGCAGCCGGTTGAACTCTGCCACGTGGAGCAGCGCAGTCGTGGCTGTGTCTCACCAGGCGACGCTTGTGGGCAGGGCAGAGGCGGCAGGCAGTCCTTCGCCATCACCCTCCGTCCTGCTTCTATACGGGTGTATCCCTGACACTGACAGCCAGGCAGATCACCGCTTTGCCCAGCCTCCTTGGGAAAATTATAACGCAACTTCCAAAACCAGGTTTTAAGCTTCTTTTTTCTTTTTTCTCTGTGTTACAGTAAGAATGAGTGGACTCAAGTGACTCATACTGCTTGTCCCCTTTTCGGGGGCCATACAGTTCTTGCAGGGCATCGTTCTGAGCCCAGCAAAACTGATGCAACATCCAGGCCTATTTTTCTCTCAAGCACCAGCAAAAGCAAAAGCTTGTCCCTTTCTCATCTCCTGGTCAGCACAGACACAATTTCTGCTGTCTCTATGCTCCTGCCAGGCCAGTTCTTAACTGCCGGGCTCCCTTGGCAGCGGCAGCACCAAGCCTTCTCCCCAAGGCTGGCCCATGTCCCACCACCCCCCAGCCCCATCAGAGGAGGCCAGGGAGGGATTTCTGGGCACAGATGCTCTGCGGTGGTATGTGCCCCCTCCAGGGAGCTGTGGGGGTGCATCACGGTTTGTGGCCAGGCCCACTCCATGCTGGAGGACACGGGGGAAGGACGGGGAGCCAGAGGTGCGCCTCTGAGTCACCAAGTCCTCTAGGCTCCTCTGGGCCTGGCACGGCATAGTCACTGCTGCTCGCCTGGAGCTGTGCCCCGGCTCCCCCGGTTTCCGGTAGCACCGACGTCTGCTTTCCCCAGCAAAGCTCATGTCCTCGCATCTCAGGGAGGGCAGCGGCACCACTGCGGGCCCCGGCGGGCAGCCTCTGATATCAGTCACGCTGGCACAAGCCTGCCACGGCCAGAGGGTTTGCTGGGGAAGGCCAAGGAGGCCCGCACCCTCCTCCAGTGCCAGCCAGTGGGGCAGTGGGAGCCCAGCCTTGGCTGCCTGTGTGAATCCCCTGTACGTCGTGCTAAAAGCGTATCTTGTCAGGAAACTTGTAGCAAGCCGTGGGAGAATTTGGCACCGGGTACTGGAGTGGAAAATATTAACAGCCTGGAAGAAAGTCTGGCTTGTGCTGCTGTGGGGAAATCAGCAACTGGCAGGGGTACAATTAGTGTAGGAAACTCCTGAGCTCCTCTGCGAGACGGCCGTGCTCGTACTGTGCATCGGGGTGGGAGTTATTGCAAAATAATGTAAGCTTTTGTGATCACCCAGAGACACTGGCTAAAGCCAAGTTGCAAAAGAGCCCTACAGTAACGACTTCTCCGGTCCAAAAAAGTCACGTTAAAAAAAACCCCAAGTAAACCAGAAAAAAAAGAAAGGTTAAAAAAAGAGAAAGCAAGCTCAGCTCTGTAAAGATGGCAACTTTAGAAAACCATTTTAGCAAACTGGCACTGAAATGGTCATACTAAATGTAAAACACTGCTCCTCTCCCACCCCTGCCCTGATCAGCATGTGAGAAGGGCAGGTTTTCAGAGGTATTTGGCTTTGGCCTAATTCCGCTCTTACTGAAGTCACGTGAAATCTTCGGTGGAATTTTTTAAAGGGGAAGTTACATCAACACTGCATGTTTTTCAAGAATCCCACTCAGAATCATTTGGACCATAAACCATCCATTAAAATGTTTATGGCAGTGGTATTCACTCAGCTCAGAGCGACAGTGACTGTGATACTGTTAAATGTCTGGCTGGCTGGGTTTGCTCGAGGACTCTGATCGAGCAGCTTGGCTGGATGTGGCTGTGGTAGCAAAACACCTTCCCTCCCCACCTACATCCCCTGCCTCTGTGGGAGGCCTCCTCCACAGTGGTTGCACCAGGAGAAAGGGCCCTGTCTTTGCCCTTCCTCCACGCACAGAAGTGAAAGGAAGATTATGGCATTTTCCCTTAACGCACTGGGCTGTGAGCTGCAGTGGGTGAGAAGCACATACCCTGCAGGCTCCTCAGTGGCTGGTGACCTTTGGCAGGGGGTACGTCTGACAGCGATGGCAACTGCTTCAGCTGCATCCAGTCCAAAAATAATTGTGATCATTTTTTTCCTGTGGCGCTGTGCTGAGAAATAACTTAGTGCTATTGCTGTTCAGGTCTGACCACCATCAGCAAACTGCTTATAGAAGGGGTAGCAATGCAGCATCAGATATTTGGACTTTTTGAAAAACTTGGTAATCTGACCTAGAAACTCCAGGTTTGGCTTTTTCTTTTTTCCCTCCAAGGCCAAATGCTATCAACATATACAAAATGTAGAAGTCAAATATTTGAGTTATTCGGCTCTTTTCATTCTGTCACATATCTATTGCAGTTACCAAATTTTTTGCTGTTTGTGGATGACTGTAAATATAAAAGTGTTAATTTATGGATGATTCAAGACAAGAAGAATTTTTGAAGTCCTCATGTGATCCAGTCATTTATGAGTGCTTCAGAAATGCCTTCAAAGCTCATACTGCATATGAAAACGTGGTGTGGAAAGTTGCCCTCAAAAAAAATGTCCCAGTTAAGAACTTTGTTAAAATAACCTTCAGGTTCTATGTAGACCATCGATGCACAATGACGTCATAATATTGCATTAGACACATAAAGTATACTTGAAAATTAGAAAATGTAAGTGCTAAAGTTAAAGGTAAAAGCCAACAATCCAAAACTGTAACAGGAAAGTTGGGACATTGATTAAAAAAAATTGTCTGACAATAGTCACTTGATGTGCTAACATGGACTTTAACAGTATTTGCAATTCTAGCCTAATTAAGATTTTGTTAGGTAATGCTAATAGGCATTGAGCCAGTAACTTCCTTTATCTAAGCGGAACACTGCAATTATCCAATCTAAGTTACACTCTTGTAACTTCAAATAAGGAGTCTGAGGGAAAAAGCCAAGCCTGGAGTGCTGCTGTACCCCAGTGACCACTGGCTGCTAAGCCAGATACTTATGGATGTTTTGCATTTCCCTGGAGTCTGGAGTGCGTATCTGTTGAAGTCCAGGGATTAAGTGGGGGCATCAAGATGTACAAGTGCTTTCGTCCTCTTTCTCATTTTGCATGCGAGTTATCTCACGTCTGAGGGTCGAACCTACAGAGCAGGGGCATGG
Organism: Steatornis caripensis; assembly: GCA_013398225.1. Taxonomy (NCBI): domain Eukaryota; kingdom Metazoa; phylum Chordata; class Aves; order Caprimulgiformes; family Steatornithidae; genus Steatornis; species Steatornis caripensis. The sequence continues at coordinate 127,541 of VZSC01016541.1, read as the reverse complement.
CCTGGATGATACCCACCCCAGAGCCTCTGCAGCTTGTGGTTGATTCTTCTGGAAAATAAAACTGTAGATAGATACTCATTTTGCAAACATCTGTGTGTTGAATACGTTACGGGCTCCCCAGATGCTTGGGAGGCTGCCTACCAGCTGTGAGCTCTCACTTTTGCACTCCTGCCTGGAGAAGCCAATGTGTGAACACACCCCGGTCAACCCCAGTGCAGACTCAGCCAGGTCAGCTCAAACTGTCTTCATCAGCAGATTAAACTAATCTGTCTAATTCTGCCCTGAAATAGTGCTCATACATTCCCTGCCACCAGGTCTGCTGTGGGGTTGGTCACCATCAGAGGAATAATGGCAGCAAGCAGCTAGGGAGCATTAGTGTCTTAAGTGTCACTAACATTGATAAACTGGGTTTATACCCACAGCCTAAGAAATCCCTGTATGACAGCCAGTATGTAGTAGTGCCTCTCAGGTCTCTGAGTATACACAGTTTTATGTGGATTATGCCATCTGCCTCCTCTGCCTGCCCCTTTGCAACTTTCCTGCCCCATATATCAGGAGAGTTGTCGGGGTCAGGAACAGATCCAGTGCTCCTCCTCTGCTCTCCTGCTGACAAATGTACAGATTAAGTAATGCAAATACATGTTCTTCAGCAGCCACTCTCTTTGCTCACACAGAGATTACAGATTATGGAAGTGGAAAAGCAGTCTCCATTACTACTACCGATAAAGAGAATTTAAAGATCAGATCACATTTTATTAATTCTGAATGATCCAAAGACTTGTCTGAATGTACTAGCAAATGCTCACACTGCTTTATCGCAGATTTTTGCAGATTCAAGGAGACTTTCATTAATCGTTTTGGTCCAGTCCACAAAACTGTCATGATCCAGAATAATTCACACATATGACTAACTATATACATGTAAATAGTGTACTTGAATTTAAAAAGAAATATTTAATTTCTGTGCCCAGTGCTTTCCGAAGTGGTGCTTATATTTGTTTTCATGCTAGCAATTATGAACTAACAGATCAACTGTAGTCTGGAGACTACAGTATTCTACAGTGTTCTAGGAATAATGATAAAGTTTAGTTATGACAGAATACAAAGGGAAAAAGATTGTTTCTTTCAACAAAATTCACTGAACAACTGAAAATCAATACTAATTTAGACTTGAGGAGAGCAGAGTGGTAGAAAATAACCCTTGCAAAGAGTGACCATGAGTTAATAGAATTTAATTTAAATGGCAGGATAAGTGAAGGTTCAAAGCTTCCATTCAAAAAGACAAACTCTAATAAATGTAGTTTTTGAAAAGAGAAGAACTGAGAACTGAGAAACTATGGATTAAAATACAGAATAAATTTAGAATTTCTTTAATCTGCACTTCAAAATCAGTTAAGAATTTGTATCTCAGCAAAGAGGGAAACAATATCTGACAAAAAAATGCCCAAACTACCTGTACAATAGAAATAAGCACAAAGCCCAAGAAGAATGAAAGCAAGGAGTGAATAGCAAAGAAAACTGTATCTTAAAGGTTAGGAGTTGTATTGATAAAGCAGGAATTGCCAGTAGCAAAGCTATCCTGTGCTTTGCAAAGAATATAAAACCAAATTGTTAGGTTTTTTTTTTTTCCCCGGCACATGAATAGGAAGAGGGTAAGAAAAGACAAAACAGTATTACTCTACAGTAGGATCGGATAGAGATGAAAAATATTGTAAGGTAAGGGGAATAAAATTTCTGTCTTTTGCCATTAACACAGTAAAGTTATTACTTTATATTTAATAATTTAATATGGAAGGCAAAGGTAGGTCAGCTGATAGGAACAAGGGTATGGAAATGAAAGTGGAGATTATCACATGGAAGGTAACAACAAAGCTCAAAGAATTTAACCTGTTCAAGTCTTGGGGTACCAGATAACTTCCACTCCTGTACCGTGAAGAAGTAAGTGGTGTCTGATTTCTCATGTGTTGTGGCAGAAACAGCTGCCAAGTCAGGACTGTACTGTATGAAAAGAGAATAACTAGATATGTATATACACACATATATATATACATATATATATATTTACATACATATTTGCAACATACCTATCTATTCGAGAGTAGGAAAAAGATTTATCTAGGCAATTGTAAGCCTCATTGTCTGGCATTAGTTGTGAGTCAGGCCTTAAAGCAAAGTTTGTAGAATACGGTAAGGATGCAGGATAAAGAAAAATGATATAAAATACAACTTGTTTTGCAAAAATAGATTATGCCAGACTAAGCTGATAGCTTTCTTTCATAAAATAGCTGGTCTTCCAAGCAAAAGAAAAGTGGTCTATCCAGTCTATCTGAACTGATAAGTCGTACTGCAGTAAGTAGTTAATGCTTCGTTAAAATCTTCCAATACTTTTTTCAATTGGAGAAAGGAAGAAAAACAAAGGAACAGTACATTAACACAATTGAATAAAGAGGATTCTACTACAGCAGAGACACAAAGGAGGGGTAGAGACTGAGAGAAATTAATAATGGAATTCCTCTACAAGTGTAGTGTTGATTTGATTAAATAATTTTGGTATAGGACGCTGCAGTGAAACTTGTTGAAGGACAGAAACCAGAATGGCAGGAATATCTTACAGCCAGAACTAGATCTTGATGTCTTATGTAGTGGGAATGAAATAAAGCTGAACCCTAGAAAATGCATGCTCATACAAGATGTCATAGCTGTCGTTTGGAATGACTGTGGATAACAAGCCACCTATATAAGGAGTTTATGGGATAGGCAAAACTGGCCTTAATACATGGTAAAAGAGGTATTTGCCATAGGAGCATTGAAAGATTTACACCACTGCAGAGGCCCTGGGGAATCTGCCGGTGTTTTCTTGCTTTCTCCTGGTAAAATTCTGTTCTCGTCTGTTCAGGAAGCACTAACTCAAACTGGAAAATGTGCTCAGGCAAACTGAGGCTATCTTAAAAGACTTAAAGATACTTGCCTGTTTCACTCATAGAAATGAAAACCAAGAAGAAAGATTTTTCTTATCAAGCCTTGACATCAGGAAGCCTAATGGCAGGAGAAAAAGCAACTGTGTAAGCCAACACACAATGTTAGCACACAGGCGGGTGATATAAACTGCCCATGACTAAGTGCTTCAAGGAAACACAAGGAGGACAAAGACGTATAAGCACAAGGAGGACTGGAAGTATTAATAAGCAGAGGCACCAGAAATTGCTCTGCTGTTGACCAGTTGAGTCTAGTGGGACTGGCCGGAGGAGTGGAGTATAGGGAAGCATCCAGCAGTTTTTCAAAGGATGCCCTACAGTCCCAATATCTTTTGAAAAAAAGAGTTGATACCTTTCCTGTCTGACAGTCTTTGCTTTGAGGAAGCCCTTTTTTCTCCTTTTGTCAAAGTCATTTGGCCATTTCTCAATACATGAAAGAAATAAGTAATACGTAACATTCACTACTTCCTTAGGAAAAAAAAAAAAGTAGACCTAGGTGTGATTTGGTAGTTAAGACCTGGATGGAGAAATTCCTGTATTTTTTGTTTGTTTTCATTTAAAATGTAAATATTTTAAGGAGGTGGTTTTGATTTATTTACATTTTTTAATTAAAAGAAAATTACAGATAAAAGATGCTATAGCAATCATCTTCCTACAAAAGCAAAATATTGCAATGTAATTAAAAGGAGTCCTTAAATTATAATTAGATTTGAAATTTAATTATGACTAGAATACTTCATCCCTATGCGCAACTGACACCTTATTGATACATAACCTTTATTGTAATTTTATTACATTTCTGCTGAGATCTTAATCTATGGACTAAATAAGATCATCAGATTTTTGTGAAGGCTTAGACTTAGGTGAAGAAAGCAACACAATATTTTCTTCTATATATTATAGTGTAGTTCTCTGTTTGCATATTTCTGTTGGATAAAATGCCTTGTTCTTTACTTGTGCTCAGCTCCTCCAGAGAAAGAGAACTGGCTGCTGGTGTTCAATAACTGCAATATATTGCCTTCAGTTATAAAATGTAAAAAAAAAAAAAAAAAGAGGAACAAATGCCAGATGAGATTAAACTGGTTTAACTCCTTTTCCATGTAACCTCTTACCATTTTGTTTGCTGCCTCCTGGGTATAAATCTCATTGTGGCAATGAGTCTGCATTGCCCCACGCACATTTTTCTTGGTAAAATTTTTTCAAATTCATAGGTACTTTCTGTAATCTTCTCATCATATGAGATCTTCTATTCATTGTCAAATGTATCTTCTGCTGGGAAGATCAGTGCAAGGTGTTGAGTAGACCACTCGGGTGTTTTTTAATTGTCTTCTAATTTTGCTCAGAATTTTATCTATATTAAAGATTATTCTTCTGTTAGCAATAAAGAAGGAACGAGGGCCATGGCAATCAATCAGATATCCAGTTAGGACAACTGAAAACATGGCATGCAAGAATGTCTCTTCTCATAAGTAAAGCAGTCAGACTGAGGATCCTTGGATCTCAAGTAGCTCCAGAAGGAAAAAAAGCTGTTCAGTGAAAAGATTATAGTCCTCGTGCGTGTCTCTCGTTCTTCGCTAATAACTTACAATTTATTTTAACATCTTTTTCCATTAGTTTTTGAGTTGACATTTGGTTTATTTTTATAGAAGCATATCTTCGTTTTAAAAGAAAGTATTGTAAGTACCTATCATATAACATTCAGCTATGAATTTTTTGAGTAAATACAGGTGCACATTCATTAGTGAACAACTGAAATCAAAATGCATCTGCAAAACATGAAGTAAAATAGGGCTGATGATAGGCTGAAGCTATAAACCTTTCTCCTTCAGTTAAATTTAGTACAGATTAACAGTACCCAGACACAGTACCCAGACACATGGGTGACCATCTGATTAGGTTATGAGTTATATCGTGTTCATTGGATGGTGCCTTGGAGCTTGTCCTTGTGTAGACAGATACAGCTATGCCGAGTCTGGAAGAGTCACCATAGTTGTGGAGACATGGAAACGTCGGGCTCAGTTTGGATAAGCACACAAACGGGGGCTGCCTGCAGGGTATAACTCTTACTCATTTGCTTGTGCAAAAATTTGTGCCGCTATCTCTACATTAGTCATTATCTGAATTCAGTTTAGTAAGAAAAGACTTCAACGTGTCAAGTCGTAACTATTCTATCATATCATCTCTCAAAGTGAAAGGTATCAGTAGCTTTCTACTGTTATTCCCAGATGCTCGTATTTCTATGACCGCCACAGAAAACACTGACAACTCAGTCAGCGTAGGACTTATGTGACATTAAATATAATATAATATTGTTAATATGATTAAAAAGTTGATACTGTAATAATCTAAAAATAATTTCTTGCCAGCTAGCACGTTTTTACTTTTTATTGCCTATGTATTTAGCATTTTCTTTGTCAAATATAACACCTACAGTAAGTTCTAATAATCTGTATTCATCGCTATGTCTCTCTCATATTCAGATACAGGAAGGTAACTTTTCAATAATATCTGGACGATGTTCAGCTGTTTTGACTAACACCACAAGGATTTTCTCTTATATTACTATTATTCCACGTTTCCTACTTAGGCTAAACAATTAGCAATAAATACCAATTTTATTTTCTTTTTGTCTAATCATATGGATGCAAGGGTGAGATATAGGTGAAATACAGCTGCTCTCAGCAGTAGATCTGAAAGCATTTTATGTAGATGGGTTATATTTTTGTTACTTGTTTGCAAGCTGGGGAACATAAGGCAAAGCCCACCACCTGGCAGGTCTGTGGTGGAGTAGGAAGAAGTCCTATTGACTTCTAGGCACAGCTTGAGTGCTCAGGACCAGTGCTCTCTTGGGATATTATTGCAATCTCCTGCTTAGGAACTATGGTAGCAACTGCACTGGTAGTGATAATAGCTCTATTCCAGTATATTTGGGGCAATTACCACTTGGAAAAAAACCCAGCTTCATATATAGTTGTACAAAGAAGCTTGTTAAGAAAGTTATTAAGCCTGAGTAGAAAGAAAGCGCAGGACAGTTGCCTAAAGAACCATTAAGTCTTACAGTGAACCCTCTATGGGCCGCTGCAGAATGATTCCCAGGAATACACTCTCCATTGCTGTACTTTGTCTAGGACCAAGCAATGACTCTGCATCCTTTGAAAAACTCTTCAGATCTCTAATAAATTTGCCTCACTGTCATGAAAAGTCACTGACACAAAAGAAAAGTTGTCCTTCCTGTTCCTTCATCTTTTTTGTGTCATGGTGAGTGGGCATCAGTATGAGACCCTAGAGGACACCTGAGATTCCCATAGCTTCAGCTCTGCCCATTTGTTTGCTCCGTGTTCAAGACCACCATCCCTCTGTGGAAATAACCTACCTTGAATATGACGGGTGACAGAAGGAGCAGTTGGGGTGTGATTTTAGAGAGAGTCTCATTTAAAGACTGCAACTTGCCCCTCTGAGGGGAATGTCAAAACATTGGGTCTGGGCTACTTTCAGGTTGCATTTTAGAAGGATTCCAAGATTTAAAAAACAAAGCTTCATATTGTTCAGGTAAACTGAATGAAAGATGTCAAAATTTACTGCTGTTACAAAGTGACGAAAATTAATTAATTTCAGTTTTAATGTCTCCGTTATATTAAAATATGTTATCAGGTTTTTATTCGGCTTTAAAATAAATGCCAATAGTTTTAAATTGTCAGCATGTCGCTCAAGTTTAGTTACTGATGCAAAAGGCCTTGTATACCTTTTACACTAAGGACTTTAAGGTTACAAGATGGTTACAGAATGTAATTCGTGGCTATGCATGCTAATCTCTTGACACTTGGATTAGTTTGTCTGGACATCTCAAATTCTCATTAATCTCTTTCTCTCTCAAGCAATCCAGAAAGCAGAAGCAATGCAAATGTGTCTTGGGTGACCAGCCAGTATAAATATCAAATAAAAACCAGTAAAAAGTAATATGCTCACCAAAAAGCCCCCAGAATACAGACTGAAATACCTTTTTTCACAACCTATTCATCTGACAGGATCAAATAACAAACACATTAATGAAAAATCGGTCAGTGGCAATTTGCAAACAAAAGAAAGGGTGACATTTACTGAACATATAATTTGCAATTTCCCAGCTCCACACAGGGAACATGTTGCTCTGTCTATTCTTTTTGATTGGACTCAAGGACTGAATCGGAAGTGTTAAATAAAACAGGTCACAGTGTCAGTAGGAAATAGTCTTTCCACATGCTACCCCATGAGGTGTACCTAGGCATCGTCTGGGAGATGCTAGTGGGTCAGAGCTGTGGCAGACAGTGTGCTAACAGCAGAGTATGTTGCCTGCTGATGTTTTGAACATGCCTTTGCCCTGTTTTACTTCCCAGCAGAGGTGCAGCATTGGAGACCTCGGACTGGTTTATTTCTGATCAGCAAGCTGTTCCTAATAGCAAGCAGTTCATGCAGGAAGAGGATTTTACTCCTTTTCAACCCAGCCAGTGTCACTCAGTTAATCTTGCATTCCTCACTTCCCATATGAAAAGCATTTTTTGAGTAAGGAGAAAGAGTTGACGGTTTAATCTCCTATTTTGCCTTCTATGTTCCTGTTAACACCTGTTAATCTGATAACACTTGTATTATTAGCTTTACCTTGCCTTACAAAACGCTCAGTAAAATGTCATGTCAGTCATTTAAACTACAGTGGAGAAACTGAGTCCACAAAAAAAGTGGCCTCATTGCTCCCAACCCACCTTCTGGTCAGTGTGCTAGCCATTGGGAACATTACCCTGTGTTTCTCTAAATATCTTCTGTAAGCCCTTCTCAAACCTGTTGCTGGATCTTTATTATAATATCTGCTTTCTAATTTGAGATAACCGACCATCTGAAATGATGCTATACTAACCCTGTTGTACTGCCCTAATTATAACCTATTTGTTTTTTCTCTGTTTTCTCCCAATTGCTCAAAAATTAATGAACATTCCTTTCAGAGATAATGTATTGACCCTATTTTAGTCATGTTTTTGGCCTGCTGCATTGCTCTTTTCAAGGTAACCTTGATATTGTTACAGACATACGTTATAATTTTTTATGCTGGGACTATCTATATTGATTTGACTGTGGCCTTTGATCCAATAAATCACAACATATTGCCATCTAAGTTTGCCTCAATTTGGCTGAGTTTAACTACAGTAGAATGGTTCTCTGGCTACATTAGAGAGCAAACACCAGTCATTTTGTTTAATGGTGTTGAATCTGAGGTGAAAATGTTACACGCGAAGTTACCTCAGGAGCTAATTAGAGGGCTTTTACTTTTGCAGTTTTTATTAATGACCTGTCGACGCTGTGTAGTTCATGAAATATTCTGTACATCTACATGCTGATGATGTGACCTTGTACACAGTAAGAGCACAGATAAGGTATCAGACCTTGACTGTTCTAACTCAGAATTTATGGAGTCATTTTCACAATTTAAAGATACAGTTTTCTGCAGAAGTAAATTGGCTTAGAATCTTAGAAAAATATAAAACATGTAATTAGAGGGGTTGTCTCTTATACCGCAAACAGACCTGGGTGAACTGGTGTGGAAAATAATATTTCCCTCACCTCAGAAAATACATCAACCACTGAAAAAGCCAAAGCTACCTTTTCCCCCCTCCTCAAAAGAATTATTGATAAAGCTGGAAGGATCTCGATCTCAATGTTTATAGAGTGGGGTCCTAGAGATCTAGGAACGTCTCTCAGCCTAATACATGGATGGTATTTACTACACAATAAATATCTAAACGCAAAGATTACTAAAACTCAGGAGTGCGGGCCCCATGCCTATTTATTTCTTGGGTTTCAAAACATTTGGATCATTTAATTTTGTGTCCAATTGCTGCTTGGGACAGGAATTGTAGTATGGGAACTGCAAAAGGAAGAAGCCACTGCCATGTTACGCATAAACATATGAAAACAACCCACGTCCTGCTGATTACGGGTCAGACTGTGCAACATGACGGTCTCTGATGGTTTTTCTGTACTGAGTCTCCACCCTTATGAGACCCCCTTTCTTCTCTCACCATTTCAACAAAGCACAAATGAGATGACCAGATAATGTTTGTGCTTACTGACTAAGTTGGAAAGTGCTACACAGGCTGGCCAAGGTGTATGGTTTCAGCACGAGCCTAGGTATCAGTGATGAGCAGCATGATAAAGGTAATGTTGGTTCAAATTCAGCTCTAAAACATAACACTGCCACCATAATAGCCCAGATAGCCTTAGTTGAGCAGGACTGGTCTATGCCTTAGGTCAGAATTTGTTTCATGGCATTTTGGAGATATCCAGTGAGAATACAATTTATCTATTTTGACATCAGTGGATGTTTTGCTGTCGACTTTAAGGTTTCAATCCACTTGCTTAAACACAGCAGTTTAGCATCGTTTTAGATATTCTAGGTTATCCTGTTAGACCTCCACGTGCCATTGCAGAGGCAGGTGAGTTTCCTGTGTCATGTCCTTCCCTACAACATCTTCAATAAGCCAGCACATCTCAAACAGCTGTGGCGACAGTGGGTTAGCCCAACGACAGCAATCTGTTACGAGAAATGTTAAGACGACCAAAGTGCATATTGAAGTGAGTAAGAGGGAATAGTAAAAAGGATTACTATACCTGGTAGCCCTCCTGATTGATGCTTTTCAAGTTGTAACTTCTCTTTTTCTTGTTGCATAAATCATATTAGCTGAAGGTCAGCTGTGAATCAGCCATGAATTTGGTCTGGCTCTGGTTGCAATTGTAGTAACATTTGTGACCACAGTCTAGAAAACAGCCAAGCACACGCTTGCAAAGTTGTTTTCAAATCAACCACATTTTAGGGTTTGTTTGGTTTGGTTTTTTTTTTAATATAGAAATCCATAGTGGCAGCATTATCAGTGTTCGGCTATTCTGTTTGCAAGAATGTCAATGATTTAGCTTGCCTTCCTGCAATGTTTGCTTCATTATTGGTTTTAGGCTGGGAAAAGATCCTCAGTAACAAAATGCATAGTCTTTAATTCTTGGCCTAATGGCCTAAACTATGTGTACTTTGCGAGAACTATTAACCAATTACATAGGTATGTCGGGATCACATCTCTTTGATCCTTGTGTTTGAGAATGATGCTTGGAGCTTCTAAGTTTTGTGAAACTCATTGGAAGTTGAATCGTTCTTTAAATTTGCTGCTGATCTTGTTCATGAGCAAATCATTTAACCATGCCAACCTGACTCCTCTCTTCTTTCGTTCTCCATGTTTTCTTTTCCCCTGCTCCTGTAGTTTTTCAGAGGTTTAAAGGCTTGCTTCACTAGATTGTGAAGAGAATCAATTATTTTGTCTCCAAGAGTATTTGAAATTGAGTGTTTGCGTTTGCTTTTTCTGAGGCATTCAGAACCTTTGGTTGCATTTTCTGGCTAAACAATTTAGGAGAGTATGTGTTTTAATAATACTTTTCAACTGGACTTGTATTCCAAAGACACTTTAGCAATTCTGAGAACTGTATTTGGTAGCTGCTTGTACAAGCCTGTATTGCTGATGGAGGGAATTCTTTATTTAAAAACTAATATGCCAGTTCGTATCTTCTGCAGCTCATCAAGGGATGAATCATTAACTTTCTCATCTCTCGCTGGCCACTTGGATTATGTATAAAGATATACTGCTTTATAACACTGCAGCCCAGTATTCCTGCTGCAGGCAGTTTTGAGGCTTAAACAGGCAGAGAAGAGAGAGAGATACACCAGGCAGAAGTGCTGGAAGATAGCACTTGTGGAATGACAGAATGGAGGCCTAACTATTACCTCTTTCCTGTTGACAAAAGAGTTCATCCTCTAATATTTTCAAAATTATTCAGCAGCTCTTGCTAAGACATGTTCTCAACTTCTCCCTGTGTCCTCTCCGCTATCACAAGTGAAAAAATGTACTTTTATTTATTGATATGATCTTGGCCACACAATCTTCTGTGACTTTGGGACTGCAACCCTGTCCCAAACAGTGGGAACTCCAATACAAAATAGTTTTAAAAAGTTTTGTTTATTCCAGGAAACTGTTACCTTGTCACAGTAACAGTACCAACTCTCAAGAACTTTGCAAGGTAAAAGCCACTTCTTCAGTTTCTCTTTCCCAGAGCTGCTGCTACAAACAAGAAGAAGAAAAGATGGGAGGAGGAAGAAAAGGAGAAAGTAAGTTGAGGAAGTGGTTTAGTACTGAAGAAGAAGAGGAAGGGGAAAAAAACTTCAGGAGAGGAGCGAGCAAGATGTAAATGCGGAAGTCAAATACATGGTCAAAGTGACTTTGAGTAGAGCGAGAAACATTCCACCTCTGAACAATGTGATAATGTGTTATCAGCTCTTGAGAAGCACACTACAGCAGGGAGCTGTCATAAGAACAGAGGCAGATCAGTCCACTTCATGAACAGTGCAGCTGGCTGTTCGCATAACAGTCTTTATGTAGTGTCATTTCTTGTAGTTACTCACTCCATGGTGGTAAATCCTAGAACCTCTGTTCCAGACAAAACCTCTAAATGCTACGTGAATGTATGAAAAAAACAGTTGTTGCTCGAAACACAGTTTAATGTGCAAAGCTCCAGACTTATGACTGAGTTGCAATAGTGTAACAAGTTGCCATGATCGCTCGCTGCGTACATACTCTTAGCTATAGTAATATAAACTTACGTTCTTAAACCCTTTTCACTGAGGTTTAAGTTAGTGCATTCTAACTTGCATGTGCTGTGGCTTAAAACTATGCAAGTAACTACATTGCCTCAGCTAACACGTGGTACTCATTAAGCTGTGGCAATTTGATTATTCATCTGAGCCCAAGACAAGAGACAACATATGGCTGCAGACATAACTGAGGGTATTTCAAGGAAACCGAGGGACAATATAGGTCAGTATGATAGACGGTGGTCTCAGCACACTGTGAGTTTAACCATTGACCACGTTTGCCAGATTTCACGGAGAAGGAATATTTTAAGACGTTTGAAGAACACTGGAATTATATTTATTTATGACCATGAAAACCTTTTGTTTTGAAGATTGTGAGGAGAACCTGTGGGACAAACCATGAAAGCATTTGTTTGAAATTTTAATAGGCCAGACAGGAGTAAACAACTCATTAATGAAGAAAAGCTGATAGGAAGTGTGAGTGAGATCAGCTATGAGGTTCCTTTATAATAACAAGAAGAAGTATTTGATGTAATAGGAAAAGGATGCCAACAGAAGAAAATGAAAAGGAGTGAAATGGTTAAAAGAAACAGGCTAGAAAATAATTTTTGCCAGACATATTCTTAATGGACATGAGGATGATTACTTTTGTCAAGGCCAGAGAAAAGAATGTTGCAGTAATCAAGAGGTGCTGTGATTAGTGGATGGGAAGAGCTATATATTAGAGCTGTTATGCAGAAAGAGTCTACTAGATAGAGACGTAGCCCGAAAGGGTGGCTGTAGAGAGAGATTCAGCTCTAGGATGAAACCATCTAATGAAAGTTAAAGTTTACAGGTAAAGTATAGGTTTGCATTTATGCTGGCTGTCCTAACAATGCTAATAAATCTTAGTTTAACATGCAACAGATATTTTTTCCTGCTCAAACCTGATTTTTGCCCCTAAGATTTATCAGAACTAGAGCTTGTGAAAGTTTATTTCTTTATTTTTTGCTTGCTTCCTTTGTCTTTTTATAAACATCTGTTTCTACTTTTATCATAAATTACAAGGAACTTTTCTTTGTTGCTGTTCCTTTAATTTGATATCAGTTGTATTATGTTAATCATGTGATGTGCATAGCAATGCTAACTACCTGAAGTGTAACCCTCCCATCTTAGGGTCACCCTCAGGTAGGTGTAACACGTACAAGAGCTTTGGACTTATGCTTGCAGGGCATCTCCTTTCATCAAGCTGCCATGTCGCAGGCCTGGCAGGATGCACAGTGCGGGTTCTCTGCGTGCTGCTTACCAGTTGTTGCACCATAAATGCAATCAGATCCTGGTAACTACAGGCACACACAGCCTGTGTGCTGTGGTTACCACTTATCAGTTGTCCCTATCTTGTTACTGCCTGTATCAGCATTTAAAATGGTGGTATACTGATTCTTTCAGGTGAGAGTGTGGGGCTGGAGTGGGGAGATTTTGGGAGGAAGAGTCATGAGACAGGGAGAGAGGGAAGAGCAGCTGGTGGAGGGAGCTGTGGAGGTGGCAGGCAGAGTGAGGAGGGATGGGGAGACATAAGGGTTTGAGTGGGGCATCAGTTTGTGGTTAGATGAGATGGGCCCCGACTGGGGAAGCCAGTTCAAAGATGGGCCTTGCTTGGCTCCTAGATGCAAGAAAAAAACAAAGTAAAGCATTTTTAAAGCAACAGATTTCTACACTAAAACTAGCTTAGGCCCTGGTGGAGCTGGTAAGGGAAGGATGTACAAGTTGCACCAGCACTGGGGCAGCCGAGCGTGCTGTTGGGGTTTCACAGCTTTCGCAATCCATAGCCAGAAGTTAGCCACACGGAGATTTTTGATGCAGCTCTCAGCACTTTTTGCTCGCAAGTTCTTCACTGTGGATACTCACATAAATGCTTTCGCAAATGTGCCTTGACTTCATTTATAGCTCTTTGGAAGAAATTGTGTGGGGAGGCTCACACAGCACGCAGAGATCAAACTTCACTCCCTGTCCCCTTCCTGTGAAGCTCACCACTGCTCACAAGGACAAGCCGTGCCTCTCGGTTTGTTGTGCTAGTCACATATGAGAGGGATGATATTAAACATTCAAGGCCTAACCTTTCCTGACTCTAGGAGCCGGGAACATGCAGAAATCATTCGTAGCAGGGCAGGGTTGGATTTGGGTAGTGCTGCCAACAAGCTCATCTTCCTAGAACTGGAATAAAAGCATCAGGGTGGCCAGGGCAGGAAATAATTTCGGCACAGACATGGAAGTGCTGTGCAACATTCAACGCTACTGAAATTCTATGAAAATGGGAAATGTAAAGAACATCCTAAAATTGCACAATTAAATGAAGCAAAGTTTTAGCTCTCTGGAATTTCATTGCTAACAACAGAGGCCTAGAACTGCCTATCATACTCGATATGGATTACTTTGCATGAGTCAAACAAGCAGGATTTCAGCCCATGGGGGTGAAAACCAAACTGCAATAACCATAAAAATGTGTAGGACTGCTTATTTATAGACATGCATATTAGAAATGCAATAAAAATTCCCAGTACAAACTCAGTAGATAGGCTTCAAACACCAAAAATGGCTAGCTCTGAGTTGTTTCTGAATTAATGCGAGCCTAAAGATGGCCTAAACTCGATTTAAATATTTTTTTTACTCTTTTTATGTTTTAAAAATGACCAAAGAGATGTCTTTGAAAATATATTATCCCCTCAAAAAAGTGCTCCTAGAATTAAACCTTTTGTGAGCAGCTTTGGCCTGGAGCAAAATTTAATGGCTGAGCTATAAAGCACTGAAAACTTTCATAAAGGGGTTCATAAAGAAACCCAACCCTGAACCCAAGGAGGTCTAGCAAGCTCCACTGTAATAAACACAGGGCCTAGTTAATTTTCACTTAAGGGGTGTATGACATTTGAGTAAGATGTGGTTACTTTATTTTCACTTTCAGTACATACGTCCAATAGATACAAATGACAGAGGGAGATACTGCGGTTGAGAGGTATACTGTAAGTTACCGCTAGTTCTAAATGAGGTTATAAACTCTGTTAGCCAGGGACTGTGCTTCTTCATGTGTTTGTAAGGTGTCTAGCATGACTGGACAGTGAGACCCTTTTTATCTACTTTTTCTACATCTATGCCTCCTCTAGACTAGAAATAGACAGTGTGGGATGTGTATACAGCTCATTTCCAGAACAGTTACATTAAAACATAAGAACTGCTGCTGCAGCTGTTTTCACTACTTTAATGTTCATCCCATCAGAACTGCCAAAATCTAGACCATGCTATATCCTTACCTGATTAATTAATTAAAGTTAAATGTAACATTTAAAATGAAATTTCTGTGATTTGGATTAATTAGAAATAACTTTATACTCATTCTGTCCAGAAACGTGTGTGTTGTCTGTATGGAAATACTCGATTCTTGTGTTTCTCTTCATTTAATACAGGCATAAACACCTGCAATGTGTGAGGCATGAATATGAGGCAGAGAAATCCTTCATTGCCTGTAATCGTTCAGACATCATCCGTGCTTTTATAACACATTTTCTTACACCTCAAGATGTTTCTGCCATTGGTGGCTTCAGGACTAGTATCTCCTCCAGAAGAGAGGCAAAACCTATTCCAGGTCATTGCCTTCTCTTGGCCAGTGAGGGATGCTCTTGCACTGACAAGACATCCGTGCAGGGACTTCTAAGTCTCATCCTGTCTCTTCATCATTATCCCTCTCTCCTTCACCTCCCTCCTGTCTCCTTCCAACCTCAGCCACTGTTGGCCTTCAGGCTAGATCTCCCAGTACAAGTAAAATAGAGCTTAAAATAATATCCAATTTTTCAAGCATCCTACGTTTGACTTTAAATTCCTCATCTTAGCGTTGGTCAGAATTTGTTCCAAAGCCAGACTGGAAAGTGAAGGAAAGGCAGATGTTTGTCAAAGCTATATTTAGGAAGCTGTTGCTTAAATGTGAAAATCAGTTATAATTTAACCGTGAGCGAGAAGCACAAAAAGCATATTCTTTCTTCCACCTGTGTTTGCAGAACACTTCTCTTTTCTTAACCTGCAATAATGATGTGTTCTTTTACGCTCTGCCTCTACTTGGTTATCAGTAATGTATTGTGAGTCTAACAATGGCGCCTGTTTTCACAATACGTTGTGGAATAATGCCATCCATCCCCATGGATTCATTGGTTCATGAAGGTATTGGTGAAAGGTGGGATAGATTTACCTAATTTTTCAGCATAATATTGCTATTGTTCACTGCTAGGGCATGCATAACGAATGGCCTTTAGTGTAAACAGCTCAGCCACTGAGCTTAGTGATTGCTATGAGGGGTCTGTTTGAGGTGGGTATTTCTAGTTCTTTGAAATATGACTCATTAAACCCACTCTATGTAAGTATTGTTTACAGTGCTTGCCATGCTCGTGGCTTGCATCTGAGTACCTGTATTTAATTTGAAAGGTATTTTGGCTACGCTTAGAAGAATTCTTTAAGTGACTAAACCACTCCTACATTTTTCATTTATAAACCATTGGCAGAGGAGTGGGAAGGAGCGGAGAGTTTCTTATAACAAGAGAAATGACCTTTTGCCTCTGCAGACTTCCCTTTGAACTCACTAACCTCCTGTCAACAGAAAGCAAACGGTAGGATAATAGTCTCTTCTCAATTCCTCCAGCCTTTTGTCCTCCCCAAGACACAAGGGTTGGCCTTGCTCCTCAGCACTTGCCTTGCTAATAGGAGGCAGAGTGCAGGAAGATAACTACACAGGACTATCATGGCCTAAGTTTATTACACATCCTAAGTTCATATTAACTTTTGTGCTTTGACACCTGCACTGAAATGATATAAATTATAGATTGCCATTTTTTAAAATGGGTTGTGATTACACGGGCCCATTGCTTTTACCGAAACCCAAAACTGCTCAGATCATGATGGGGCTATAACAAGAGAACATTTAATTGGTGCCTTGTTGAAATATACTCCTCCATCTGTGGTGTGATTGCTGTGGAGCAGAGGCCACACCATTGATTCCATTCCCTCCAATCCATGGGTAAATAGCACACCTAGTCAGTTTTAAGTGGCACAGTTGTTGTCTGTATTTTATTCACAGTGGTTAACAACTGTGAATCAATGCTTGCTGTATAAATTCCTGTTAGCTTGGCCTTTACTAGTTCCATGCTGCTACTTTACTCGACTACACCTTTAACATTGCCTTTGTGGTCAGTATTTTTATAAGTTTAAAAGGTGGCTCAGTGTCTACTATAGTGAGTCAAATAATGAAAGCAAGGTGGAATGATCAAAGACAAAGACTAGAAATTATGTTAAGAGTTCTAGTTCGGTTTCTCTCTCTCTTTCGCTGTGGCCACGCTACTGGGGATAGATTTGATCTTGATATACGTACATTCTGTACTGCCTCCTCTGACCCTGAGTCTGATTTTAAGGCTGTAGAATGAAGTCCTGGAGGAGTCCTCCTGCTTGGGAAATCTCTTCGAGAGAGAAAGTTTCTGTAGGAATTCTTGTGTCATTACCTGGTTCAAAGGGTATATCCAGCTACATGGCAGGTGAGACCATCCTTGCATCCTCCGAGATACAGTTCCTGGAGCATGGCCATCTTCACTTACAGCAGAGACTGTCTCCTCTACCTTGGATTGAGACCAGGTCTCTGTCCCCTCTTTTCTCCTCTACACATTTGCCCTCCCACTGTACACGTGGTTGCAGGATTTGGGGTTGTTGAACTGGAGGTATTTTCAGAGCACGGATCAGAGGAAAATTTTATCTTGCACATTATGTTGTTCTACCAGTCTCTGAAACAGGAGAGATGCTTCTTCAAGTGTTGTAGAACATCTATAATCACTGGATAGGAGTGTCATAGGTTGAAAATATTGCTTAGTGTTTTGTATTCCTCAATAATTCATAGATTTTAGTAAAGTTGACTATTCTTTGATTCATATGTTTGTTTCCTAGACAGATCATTTATGAGTTCTTCTTCAAGTTGCTGATATTAAATGAATATATTTGCATCTTTAAGGCAGTTTCCTCCTTCCCCCCAAGTTTTATTTTCCCCTCTGAAACTTTTGAATAACTTTCAAGGTTCCTTATAGGAGTTAGATATTATTAATACTATTTTTATATGCCAGTAAGAGCACCTTTATTGTTATGATGTACTGTTACAACTGTACACAAAGGCTCCTGTTCAGGTAACTTGGCGATAACCTGTTGAAACCCTGGCTAGCAAGTCCAATACATCTGACAAATTTGTCAGTATGGATTAGTTGTTGTTTGGGAGAATTGTTAGCCATATAGAGCACACTGTTTGAGGGAACATTCAGAAGATAAAGCCAGGAGGGAGAACCTTGTCCCTAAAATAAGTTTATGGTTTCCTGCCTCAAAATCTACAGACTTCTGAAGCCCTTTTATAAGTTAAATCTTACATATCATTGATAACTTATGTTGTTCACAATTCTGCTGAAGTTAATGTACGCTGTCGTTGCCACAAAGGCAGTACTTCTTAACAGGCGTGAATGATTTTTCACACAGCATGTCCTGCGTATGAGCCACAAGCGGGACATTGCTTGTGTGAGTGTGTGTCTGAGACCTGTCACCTGTGAGTGAGCATGCCAGCGGTCACTGGGCTATCCCCATCTATTCGTCATTAATGCAGGAGTTTTTCTTTTTTTCCTACATCAACTATTCTGGGACTTTCCAGTGTCCTGAGTTAATACAATGTGGATAAAACTGTACAAGGCAGGTTTCCAGGTTGCTTCATTACTATAGAGTAGTACTTACTATGTTTATAGCCAGAAATAGTTGAAACAGGTCAGACAACATTTTTTTCATTGGAGTACACCTAAACTCATGGAAATTCAAAGGCTTCCCGGGGTGAACTGTAAATTCTAATGAAGCCGAGGTAAGATTCTGGCTCAGATGTTTTTCTGGGATTTTTGTTCTTCTTTTGATTTTGCTGCTGCTGTGCTATGTTCCTCACCAGTCTGCCACCGAGTCAGGAATCCCAGACTTGTAGGACTTGTACCTCCTCATCATAGAGAAATATATGAGTTTTCTCAGTTTTTGTTTCAAATCTATGCAGAAAAGAAATGTTAAATTCTCAAATCCTACAGGAACTAGACTTACTTTTCTCTGATCATCTTGAATTATTGCTGCATATATAGGTAGAATACATGTTTCTCAATGATGTTGAAACAAAAGTTGGGATGCAAAAACACAAATCTATGAACAGTAGCTGTAGTGTGTAGCTCATATAACAATAACACCTATAGACTCAATACTTCATTCCTTACCATGTCACAGCCTTTGGATGCACAACAGAAGTCTCTGTTTCAAGGAGCTTGCAGGAAAAGTTTAAGGCAGGAGTAGGGGACATACCTAAGGTGGGTGGATACAACAGATATTTTAGAATTAGTGCAGAGTAAACAATGTATAGAAAATATCTGCTATTGATAAAGGTTCATGGAATTATTTTTATTTATTTAATATTTATATGGCCTGTGCTGTGTAGTTTTCTCTGGGTTTAAATGTACATAAATGGAGAACGTACATCTAGATAATTCCTGTTCATGAGCTATTATACCCATTTTATTGGAGGGCAAGACACAGATGAGGTTATGGCACGTGCAGAATAAAAAACGATCGGAGCAGAATATAGCATCCAGGACTTGCAGTTTCTTACTTTCCCACCAAGTTGCACCTCCATAAGGGACATTTGCTTTGTGATTTCATGTTCAATTGGCCAGCAACACTCAAAGGCACCTAAGTTGCCTACTGCCAGAGTGTAAGCAAGCAACAGAGAAGCTGATAGTCCTGCTTGTGATCATCAGTAATAAACTGATGAGCATTTGATCTCCAATCTCTGAGAGGGAACGTATTTGTCAGTGTCGGGGTCCTTTGGGTCTGTGGGGGCAGTAGATTCCCATCATTCTGCTCCTTGTCCTGAGTTCAGGATTGGTCCCATAACTATTGTACGATGGCCTATGGTGGCAGAAGATTGATGCTTAATAACCTTTGGTAAGACTTGATAATCCTGAGGACTTCCTACAGTTCCTGTATTCCTGACGGGTTTGTGTCTGCTGTTCCCTTCTACTGCCAGGAAATAAAAGTCATCTTGTTCCCCTGCAAATGGTAAATCAGAACTTGTCTTTATGGTGGTTGGTGTCATTCCTTAATTTTCCATAGCTTTCCCTTTTATTTTTGTTTAGCTACACTGAATAGTTGCAGCTCCACAGCTCTGCCACAGAGAACCTGATGAAAGTGAACATATAAGAAAAATATTAGTGGCTGCACTCTTCATTGCAAAGGTAATGACCATTGACATTAATGGGAATTATGCATGTGTGGAAGAGGAGTATGGCCCCTTTACTTAATAGAGCCCTTAATATGTTTTAGTGAGCCATGGTGGTGTTCTAAATATCATGAAACCCAAAGGAGATAGAGAAAACAGCCTCTGGCACTGATGAGCTGGATTCATTGCTCTGAGGTGGATGGCTTTTCAGGAATATCCAGGTTTCCTCCTCTGGAAATAGTTCTGCATGCACTATTCATTGGCATGAAAGACGAAAAGGTAAGGAGAGTGGACAGAAAATGGCGAAAGGAAATACAGAATGATCCAAGTTGTCAGATGTCAGACTGTCACATAAAAACGTAAAAGTCCAAAATTAAGCATTGTACTCTCTCACACACGTATATATAATTTTACACATACAATATTTTTGTCTGCCATTTATTATAATTCTGGTCTAGCCCTGCTTTACACTATGTTCTGTTTTATGAAACTAAAATGTGAAAATCTACTGATAAGCCAAAACAATAAAAACTTTATGGCATGTCATGGCTATTTTTTTATTATTATTTTTTAACCTTGATCGTATTATAATAGTGAACATATGTATCCTTGGCCTTAATCACCTTGTCGAGTTAAAGTGTATATTCAACTTCATTTACATGACATATGATCTAATGCTGGAGAACAACAATACCATTGTAGTGCTAATTGAAAACTGTGAGCTGAGAGCCAGAAGAAACCACTGGCCTGATTGCTGAGGGTCCCAGGGAAAGGGATTTATTCCCACACCTGCAGTTGGTCCATAACACTAACATTGTTACCAACATCTGGGTCTAATCAGCACAGCGGCCTTGATATGCTGCTCCTGTGGCACATAAATTTAGCATTATATTCATTTTAAAGGCCCCCTCTTTCAGTTTTTTAAGGACAAGATAGATTCATGGCTCCACAGAGTCTAACAAAGTAGAAACCACAAACAGAGTAAGTTACTGCCAGGTTTCTTAGACCATACCTACCTAGTATATGCCACTTAAATAATGGAATTTTATGCTCAGTTCTGGTTTTCAAAAATGCATCTCCATAGAATACAAAGCTCAGCTGAAAAACTATGTTTAAGGTAAAAAGCAAACACTCCTTTGCCAATTTGCATATATCAGTTTTTATGGTGACATCTGAGCTATATCAGCCAGAGGGATGGCTCCAGAACCGGTGACAGTCCCAGCGGTTCGTAGGAAAAAGCGCGGCTCTCCCTGGGTTGTTGTCCGACCCCTGGCCCGGCTCGGAGGCCAACGCTGCCCTTGTGGGAGAGCTTACCACGGTCTTTCCAAATGGCTCTCCAGTTCAGCGCAGGACAGACTGAATTCCCTGTCCATGGTTTGGATCTCGGGCTCACTTTTACAGTCAGCGAAATGCCTCTGCAATACCATCTTCCTGTACCTGGTGGTGTGCATACAAAGGGCAGTAGGGAGTGCAAAGGCAAGGCGCTGCTGGTACACCCGTGGTGGCTCAGCTGGGTGCTGCATGGTTCACTCCTCTCATACACGATAACCTGTGGTGCTCTTGAGTTGCAAGAGATGGTCTTGTGCAGAGTGCTGCTTTGGCATTCGAGAGAACTGGGTCTCTCCTGCAACTCAACTTCTGTGATTTTTGCTTGAAAATATGCCATGCATTACTATCTGAATCCTGAAAGTAGGCTTGTCTCACAGGCTGCTGCGGAGCTAAAACTGCATTCATAAAGGTGATCCAGAGCAAATGGAAATGCTACAAAGAGAAAGAGAAAAAAACGTAGGACTGAAAGCCAGGCTGCCTAGGTCAAAGAGCAAAATTTAATTCATTTGTTGAGGGTAACCAGTGATTATTTTTGCTAATGCATCCCTTGGCTGTCGCTATAACTATTTAGATGACTGGCTCTTCGCCTTTGTATCTTCATGTATTTTCCTGAAAAGTCCATACAAACAATGGGACAGACATGGACACTATTACAGAAGATGGGTTTGTTTTTCTGCCATTT
Source organism: Steatornis caripensis (assembly GCA_013398225.1). Lineage (NCBI taxonomy): Eukaryota > Metazoa > Chordata > Aves > Caprimulgiformes > Steatornithidae > Steatornis > Steatornis caripensis. Next base: position 105,618 of record VZSC01016541.1, on the reverse strand, counting down.
TCCGATATCTACATATCTTTAATATCTGTAAATGGTGAACGTAATCACACAGAGAAATTTTATTACCAGATCCAGAAATTCATGACTTCTGATCCTACCTCTGGCACTGATCTTTTGTAGCAGAAGGCAGTTCATGTAACTGTTGCCTCTCTTAACTACTGTGCCTTTTGGGGATAAATAATGTTATAGAGGACTGTTTACCTAAGGTTTCAAGATAGAAAGATGCTACAGGGGTATAACAGAGGCTGAACGCTGAACCATTAACTAAAGTGTAATTACATCTGTTGGCTGAAACATAGGGTTTAATCTTGGTCACTTTACTCTCAAGAAGAATGTCCATTTCATGAGAAAACTTGTTTATCGCAAAGGCAAAAAATGTGTAGTTTTGTAACATCCACAGCTTTCTCAATACCAGTGGGATGGTGGAGGAGAGAGAAATTTCCTTTTCGTTACTAATGACTCCAGGTGGAATTTTTAAACTGAGGAGTCATAACTTAACACTAGAAGATGTCGATGAAGATATTAACACGCTGAACCAGATTCTCAGCCACTATAAATCAAAGCAGCAGTATTAATTTCAGTAGTACTACATTTCACCCTACTTGAGGAGAAGGTGCATTATTTACGGTATGACTACGAAATCTGTCACTTGATTTACCATAGAAATGTATTCTGGCACTAGCCGTTGGTTTTGATAGTACGCCAGTTTGCTGGCTTTGAAGGATTTCTAGTAGTCAAAGGGGAATTTTAGCACCCTGCGTTGCCCTGTCTCCACGCTCTGTTTCTGCGGGTCCGCAGTGAATTTGTCCTGTTTTCCTTCCAGCTGCATTGATCCGTTGTCAGCTCTGCTGCGGTTCGAGACAGTGCTGTGCCCCCCACATGCCTGTAGCCCACAGGGCTGCCGAATCTCACCTGATGCAGTCAGCAAGAGCCATGTGCCGGGGGTCAGGAATGGGGTTCAAAGGAGAACTGCAGGCCAGGATTGTTCGAGACATCCAGTTTGTACTCTTCTTCATTCTTGTTTCATTTGCCGCCATGAGAAAGAATGCCTGCTATACTGTTTTTCTGTACTCCTGACCAACCTTGTGACCGGAACGGGAAAGTTGAATTTCGATACCTGTAATCTAACAACAGCTTCCACACGCAGGAAAACCTGCCATCCTGCCCATGGAAGATGCATGGGAGGAAGAAATGAGATTGGAGTCCCCAGCTGTCTGTGTGAAAGGCGCTCTCTGTGCAGCTGTTACGTCTTTTTAACTTCTCTGCATTGCTGTGTTATCGAAAGTGCTACTTAAATGAATTAAATTAAAATTATTGCAATGATAGACTGGCAAATTTTGATAGGTCTTTCCTCATAAGAGGAAAGGTTGCTCCTATGAACAGGAGGAGTCTGGCAAAGTTAACAAATCCAAAAAGGTCAGAGCAGTGTAATTTGCTGGCGTGGCTTTATTAACACAACACCTGAGCCACACAGGGATCTCACGTGGTAAAAACGGCATAAGCACACAACCAGACAGTATAACTGTATGGCCACTGCGTGGACATCATAGTCCAGGCTTGTATTTCAAGTACTTTACAGGCACATTACTAAAAGGGTATTTTATCTGACTTTATTACGTATTCTTCACGATGATGCAAGTAAGACATAACAGCTGTATTAGAGAAATTTAAAGGAATAATCAGGCTATGGAGAAGGCGTCTCACGTCATTCCATGTTTTTGAATCAAAGTGCAATCGGTGGTGTGTCACAAATAGAAAAAAAGGACTTAAGCTTATGCCATGGGAACGTACTGATCATTCAGTCATATTTATTTTAATGTGTGAAATGCAAAAACATGATCAAATACAGATATGTTATTATTTTAATCATAATATCTTCCTGCATTTTATGTAGTTCCTTATAATGTAATACCAGCAGATCTAATGAGCTGTTTAGGGTTTTTTGCATTTCAAAGCATGCCCTTCTAAAAATTAGGATATTTCTTTCATCCAGGATCATTTTGCTGAAAAACACCCAACGTTTCAAATATTAACATATATTTGATGTGGAAAGGGACATTGGACGTATCACAACAAATGAAATGGCTTGATTGTAAAATGCATCCATAAAATGAAGAAAGATTCACCAATATGATTCCGATACTTTCTCAAAGCACTTGTGATGGCAATCTACAGCTAAGTTCTGCAAGTCATGCGTGATACGAGAGTCTGCTAGGCTCAGTAATATACCCACATGGTGCTGATTGCAGACCCAAAGACATTTCCCTGAGGTGTTTTCTAGAAATCATAATTTTTTCATTGCAATTAAATCGTCCAACCATTTTTTTTCTCTTTATGAGGCATTCACAAACTGAGGCTAGTTTCTGTGAGTCTGTTTGCTGTGTGTAACTGGTATAACAAAGTTAACGTGAAGGAACATCTGACTATGTGGTGTTTATAAGTTGTACATTTCAATTGTCCAGTATGGCCAGATCTTCAAATGGAGCTGGAATCATTGCAGAAATGTTGCTGGTTTGTATATATCATACTTCGAATTAGGAACCTGCTGCTGTCACCTATCTGCCCTTCAAGATCAGAGCCTCTGTTATGCACAGCTATGATGATTCACCTAAAACACGTAATTCTTGCTTCTTAACCCTCAGTGGATGACTGAAACATTTTAAGCATCAAAATCAGGAACTGGAAGAAAAAAAAGAATGAAGTCTGAATATCCAAATAAGGCACTCAGGTCTTGCTAAATACCGTGATGCTCAGGCACCCAATTCCTCTGGATTTTTGAAAATCCTGGTTACACTACTGATTGTTGCAGTGGGCCATTTTTAGACTCCAAACATTAGTGCAAAGAAAAGCAAATTACAGAAGTTTTAGAAGTAAATGTTAAGAAGTGTAAGTATAATAATCAAGTATTCAAATACATGTTCACACACAGTTTTTGCAGGTATTTACCCACTTCTAAACTTTTCATAAAAGGGATATCTATATCTGTGTTCCATACAGCTCAACGTCCGTTCTGTTTCGAAAGATTACAAGATTTTTGCATTGCGTACCACTACTTTATTAACCACAGTAATACCTCTCCTGAGTCTTCCAACAGAGTTTTTCTGAACACAGAAAATGGCAAATTGTCTTAATCTGTAGTGTCAGTCTTCTTCAAAATTCCATGCTTTCAAACTGAGCGAATGATTAAAGGCTGAAAGACCATAATGAATCAGATCTGCACTATATGATTTTTGCATTCCTCCCTTAGAGTGGTGTATGGTGTATAATGATGGCTGATCTAATATATTGACAGGAACAGAAGAAAGCAAATGTTTCCATGTGATCATAATTCTTAAATGTGTTTTGCAGTACCTCAAAGAGCCCATGCATCAGATCTTTCATTAGGGTAGATATAGCAAAAGTTGCATGCTTTTATTGCCAGCTTATTACGTAGCAGTTTTACTCGCGTCATATGTTTAATTACCACATTAAATCATGGTTTCTAAACATCAGTTCACGGCAGGATCCTTCTCTGAAATCTTATCTTCTTTTTGCTTTGGCGATGTAAGCAGTAGCAAAAAGCTTTCCTCCTTTTCCCTTTGTAATCTAAATTCCGATTTTGTGTCCAACATATTATCCCTGGCTAGTGCAGCAACTCACTACTTATAGGAGTGCAGAAGGAGAAGTCCTTTTTTTTTCCTCGAATGTGCGTATTCCTGGTGAAGCCTAAAAACTTCCATAAATCAATAAAGTAATTGCTGCATAATGACCTATTGTTGGTGAGCGTGCCCAGAATGATGTCATTGGGGGGTAATGGAGCTACTGAATCAAAAAAATGGCAGCTGTTTCCAATTTATTTGAGAGTCAGTTGGACAGAAAATTAAATAAACACATAGACAAGCAGGACAAGGGCAAGTCCTTGCATTATTCTTATGATAGTTTTAATTCAATCGCAGAAGTCAGCAGGCAGCTGATATTGTGGCCCAGAGTTTCAGTAATTGCCTGTCTCCTATCTCAGTTAGACTGCACATGCTCATTTCATCATTTTAAGCTTTTGTGACTCAGATTAAAAAAAAAAAGACCAATGAAACAAAGATGAAACTTAGTTCTTTTTTCTCCAGCCCTGCCCCCTCCCTTTGCAGCATAGCAGGCTGTCTAGGAGATGTATTAATAGGGAGAAATTTTCATTTCTTCCTCCATCTGCCTCTATGGGGCTTCTACCCTCCTTTCCCTAGGATATGAAGGAGAGTTTTCCTTTTTTTTAATCACTCGTATGTCCTTTGGGAAGCCCCCTAAAGTTTCATACTCGCTGGGGAGAAAAAAAATGCCACCCGGCTTCACACTCTCTTCTCCGCTGTGAATAACAGCTTTGATGTGCTCCTTTGAAGTTACTGGCTCGAGGCTGCATTAGGAAAGCATCAAATACAGCCTTAGCACTGCGTGTGGAAGCTGGTAGCATGTAGGGTTTGCACGCCGGACTTGGGGGCACCTAACACGCTCGTGGCAGCCGAATGAATGAATGCAGGGGAACACAACAGCAGGTCTCCATCACAGTGTACTCTTTTCTTTTACAGCCCCTATTCCCATTTCCTACCGGCAATGCACTGAGAACACATCGACATCCTTGATATTTTCCAGTTCTTACAGCTTCTCATGACACCCTTGCACCCTTCAAGAGCCCTACTATGGGTCATAGCGTTGGAACATCACATCTGACTCCAGTCAGACGTGGGGAAAATTTAGGCTTGGTTCTCTGTTTATTACTTCAGGGCAATATGGCTTGAAACTGCTTCAACTATTGTCACGTTAAAATAATCAAAGTGATTTATTTGGACATTCAAAGAAGTTTGGGTCACTGATCTGTTATTTGACTTATAGCAAGAATTAAAATGTTTATTCCTTAGTATTTGGACTCTTTGCATGATGGTCTTCACATTTTTAAGCTGAGTTTGGGGTTTTAAAATTCTTGTTCTTCCCTTACAGAAAGAGGAATCTTTTGTTTTTTTGGGGTGGGGGGTGTTTTCTGTGTCTGCATAACCAGACACAGTGAAGCTGATGTTTGTCTCCAAGATGGAGAAGTACTTTTCCATATTTGTCATCACAGATCTCTTCAGATCAGACACCTCTTTGATCATTTTAACTGTGTTTTATATGCTTCATAATTTCCTTGCTGAGTACCTTATGTTACATGTTACTTTATAAATCAATAAATAATAGCAATAATTAAGAGAGTGTTCTGTAGTAGGGAGCTGGATGAAAAAATAGGTTATTCCATTAACCTTTTACCTCTGGAGACAGGAATTTCAAATTTGTGTTAGGTCACAGGAGCAAATCAGTTGCTCTCTTGTGAACTTCAGTCCACATCACTAACCACTGCATCACTTCTCACAGTCCCTCCTGATTGACAGCTTTAGTCTGGAAGAATAACAGATCTTTTGCAGCTTGTAAGACTGAGATGCAATGGCAACGCCAGCACCTACGCCTACTGTGCCTTGTTCTGCACAGAACCACTTGTGAAAAAAACCCTTCCAATGCCTTTTATCCCTGCATAAGGCCCGAATAAGCTAATCTAATATTTCATTATCAAAATTGTAACTGGTAAAAGTAGCAAGTAACTTGTGAAAGTAGGAAGGGTCTTTTATTTTTTAGCCCCGTCCTATAAAGCAACTCTCAGAGAATACAAAAAGTTTATCAAAAGAAAATTAAGGGGGAGTTGATGGTGGTGTGTTNCCACTTGTGAAAAAAACCCTTCCAATGCCTTTTATCCCTGCATAAGGCCCGAATAAGCTAATCTAATATTTCATTATCAAAATTGTAACTGGTAAAAGTAGCAAGTAACTTGTGAAAGTAGGAAGGGTCTTTTATGTTTTAGCCCCACCCTATAAAGCAACTCTCAGAGAATACAAAAAGTTTATCGAAAGAAAATTAAGGGGGAGTTGATCGTGGTGTGTCATTGTATACCCAAGTGTAGGCAACATATGTGTTAGTGAAGAGCTGTCTATTCCATCAAAGATCTGACTGATTTCATGAACTAACAAACAGACTTTTAGATTATCATTACTCTCGTGTCCTTCATTTTCACTTCTGCCTTCCGCCATCCGTTATTGATGCAACTTTGTTGTCTGAATGGCCAAATGAGTTGTAAATGAAATAAATACCGAACATTCACAATCTGATGGTGTCACAGTACAATGGCATTTTTTGAGAATTACTCTGAGACCAGGAAGGCAAATTATTAAGTGGAATCTCATTTTTCAGATGGAAGCTAATCTTAAAACTAGGAAGAAGCACAAATTTTGGAAGAATCGTTTTTATGCTAGTGAATCTGCATTTATACCATCTGCTTGCTTGTTTTACACAAAAATAATTGAAAAAGTGTAATTTTTCTATTATTGATGTAATTGAAAACAAAAAGGACTTGAATTATATTTTTTCATTAAAAAATGGAAGAATTCTAAAAATTCTAAAGATGCTAAAAATTCTAATTTTTGACCAAGACATTTCAGCCATATCTGCTTTGAACAGTACTTGCTGCCAACTCGCCTTCTTTCTTCTTGTGTCTCGGTTCTTTGTCCACTAAAACCTTGGGTTCCAATTCTTTATTGTAGGTGAAACTGCTTTGATTGAATAAAAGTTGCTGGTATTTCAGGCAGTTGTCTGTTAAAATAATGTTTTCATTTACCTGGAGCTTGTCGGCTATATGGATAAGCCATTGCACATGGCGCTTCCCCAGCTTTAAAAATTTGTATGATGTTTCTTTTTCATTAATTCCTGGAATTATCTGGGGTTTTTACTGGTTTTATGTAAATTTAGCATCACCATTTCCTACTGAGAAGTGCTCTAAGAAATACAGTAGGTACAAATACTCATGATGGAGATCTGTGAAACACTCTGGTATTCAAACAACTACCTTCTTCCTTCTGTCTGAAGGTCTGACATTTATTTACCAAATACAAGAGGAAGGGTCAAGTCCGATTATAATTACCACACATAGCTGCAGGTCATAATAAGGGAGAGATACAGTGCTTTTTTTTGACAGTGCTTCGTCAACACTTGCAAAAGATGCCCCAGAGTGGACTGCACATTTTCATCTATGCTATTCGTGTTGCCAGGATCTCACAGACCATTTCACAACTGATTCTTGATGAATACTGGTATTTTCTTTACTGCAAACTGTTTTGTATCTGGACAGGATTATACTTTGGTTTGAAAGTGGAAAATTCTGTCAGTACAATACCTTGAATGACAACCTCTTCCTCCTACCTGTAGTTCCTATTTTGGAAGCATGACAGTGGAGGCCTGAGGAGGCCTCCCAAGGACGGTGTTTTATGGTTTATGTTGTTGGCCGTTCTAATGATAATCTTAGCAGACACCGATCTTAGTAGACTTATCAGACAAAATCAATAAATTGTCTGGAATAAGGATACAAAGCTGTTTATGATGGGAGGGGAGTCTGGGTGTGTTATGGGAGGTTTGATTAAGGGCTGACAGAGAAGGAGAATCACAGAATCACAGAATGGTAGGGGATGGAATGGACCTCTGGAAGGAGGTACTGAGTTTCAATGACAGAAGTTTGTAGAAGAGAATAATTGTTAGGAGTAGGAAAACAAGTATGACTATGAAGCTTGCCTGTTGTACCTCTACAAAAAGTTGTCTTCCTAAGAAACCATTCTCAGTTTGCAAAAATTCAGTTTTCTAATTACGTTACCCAGTATAGTTTATATGAAAACAAGCATCCCTTACAGCGGGAAGACTTTTTCGGAAGAAAGTTTCGCACCATTCCTTAAGATGGTCAGATGCTAGATAACACTGAGATTTCATAAGTGAGCTTTATCGGAATTTATTTTGTCCACGGTTTTTGTATTGTTCTGTGCTTTGTGATCTTCATTGCTGCAGAGAGATGCATCTACCACTTTGGTTCAGAGGTTAAATTTCACTCATGTACATGCCGGTCTTGCTTTTGAAGACTGAGACCAAAGCATTAAACAGGCATTAGAAACCAGCTGAAGGTGACAGGAGAACAGACTTGGCATCGTTTGTCATGTGGATATGATAGGCGACTCCTTCTCCTTCCTGGAGAAAGTACAGTGCTATTTTCATTTGCAGCTTCGGTTACACCACTGAAGTTACTCATAGTAACTCAGCATAGAGAGAGGTGATGCAAGAGTCTCCCAGGGGTTGGTTTCAAGCCTTCACACTCCTCAACCCGGCTGAAGATGTTCCTGGATACCTGACCTCCAGGATTAGTAGAAAATCCAACATGCCCTATGGCTTCAGACCTTCCAGTGAGTGGGACAATAAAGGCCTTCAGTAAAAACATTATTTTGTAGTCCTTCACAGCACTTTCCTTTCTGAGCAGACTGGCTCCAGTCTTGCATAGATCCATCTCTGTTTTGTGCCACCATCCAAACATTATTGTCACGCCCTAAGGATGACACGAACTTACTGATGACTCCTTTCATATGTATTTTGATCAGACAGGGGAAACAAAAAGGAGCAGGAATTAAGAA
>VZSC01016541.1:281-97015 GCA_013398225.1 Steatornis caripensis | reverse complement strand
AACTTTGTTGTCTGAATGGCCAAATGAGTTGTAAATGAAATAAATACCGAACATTCACAATCTGATGGTGTCACAGTACAATGGCATTTTTTGAGAATTACTCTGAGACCAGGAAGGCAAATTATTAAGTGGAATCTCATTTTTCAGATGGAAGCTAATCTTAAAACTAGGAAGAAGCACAAATTTTGGAAGAATCGTTTTTATGCTAGTGAATCTGCATTTATACCATCTGCTTGCTTGTTTTACACAAAAATAATTGAAAAAGTGTAATTTTTCTATTATTGATGTAATTGAAAACAAAAAGGACTTGAATTATATTTTTTCATTAAAAAATGGAAGAATTCTAAAAATTCTAAAGATGCTAAAAATTCTAATTTTTGACCAAGACATTTCAGCCATATCTGCTTTGAACAGTACTTGCTGCCAACTCGCCTTCTTTCTTCTTGTGTCTCGGTTCTTTGTCCACTAAAACCTTGGGTTCCAATTCTTTATTGTAGGTGAAACTGCTTTGATTGAATAAAAGTTGCTGGTATTTCAGGCAGTTGTCTGTTAAAATAATGTTTTCATTTACCTGGAGCTTGTCAGCTATATGGATAAGCCATTGCACATGGCGCTTCCCCAGCTTTAAAAATTTGTATGATGTTTCTTTTTCATTAATTCCTGGAATTATCTGGGGTTTTTACTGGTTTTATGTAAATTTAGCATCACCATTTCCTACTGAGAAGTGCTCTAAGAAATACAGTAGGTACAAATACTCATGATGGAGATCTGTGAAACACTCTGGTATTCAAACAACTACCTTCTTCCTTCTGTCTGAAGGTCTGACATTTATTTACCAAATACAAGAGGAAGGGTCAAGTCCGATTATAATTACCACACATAGCTGCAGGTCATAATAAGGGAGAGATACAGTGCTTTTTTTTGACAGTGCTTCGTCAACACTTGCAAAAGATGCCCCAGAGTGGACTGCACATTTTCATCTATGCTATTCGTGTTGCCAGGATCTCACAGACCATTTCACAACTGATTCTTGATGAATACTGGTATTTTCTTTACTGCAAACTGTTTTGTATCTGGACAGGATTATACTTTGGTTTGAAAGTGGAAAATTCTGTCAGTACAATACCTTGAATGACAACCTCTTCCTCCTACCTGTAGTTCCTATTTTGGAAGCATGACAGTGGAGGCCTGAGGAGGCCTCCCAAGGACGGTGTTTTATGGTTTATGTTGTTGGCCGTTCTAATGATAATCTTAGCAGACACCGATCTTAGTAGACTTATCAGACAAAATCAATAAATTGTCTGGAATAAGGATACAAAGCTGTTTATGATGGGAGGGGAGTCTGGGTGTGTTATGGGAGGTTTGATTAAGGGCTGACAGAGAAGGAGAATCACAGAATCACAGAATGGTAGGGGATGGAATGGACCTCTGGAAGGAGGTACTGAGTTTCAATGACAGAAGTTTGTAGAAGAGAATAATTGTTAGGAGTAGGAAAACAAGTATGACTATGAAGCTTGCCTGTTGTACCTCTACAAAAAGTTGTCTTCCTAAGAAACCATTCTCAGTTTGCAAAAATTCAGTTTTCTAATTACGTTACCCAGTATAGTTTATATGAAAACAAGCATCCCTTACAGCGGGAAGACTTTTTCGGAAGAAAGTTTCGCACCATTCCTTAAGATGGTCAGATGCTAGATAACACTGAGATTTCATAAGTGAGCTTTATCGGAATTTATTTTGTCCACGGTTTTTGTATTGTTCTGTGCTTTGTGATCTTCATTGCTGCAGAGAGATGCATCTACCACTTTGGTTCAGAGGTTAAATTTCACTCATGTACATGCCGGTCTTGCTTTTGAAGACTGAGACCAAAGCATTAAACAGGCATTAGAAACCAGCTGAAGGTGACAGGAGAACAGACTTGGCATCGTTTGTCATGTGGATATGATAGGCGACTCCTTCTCCTTCCTGGAGAAAGTACAGTGCTATTTTCATTTGCAGCTTCGGTTACACCACTGAAGTTACTCATAGTAACTCAGCATAGAGAGAGGTGATGCAAGAGTCTCCCAGGGGTTGGTTTCAAGCCTTCACACTCCTCAACCCGGCTGAAGATGTTCCTGGATACCTGACCTCCAGGATTAGTAGAAAATCCAACATGCCCTATGGCTTCAGACCTTCCAGTGAGTGGGACAATAAAGGCCTTCAGTAAAAACATTATTTTGTAGTCCTTCACAGCACTTTCCTTTCTGAGCAGACTGGCTCCAGTCTTGCATAGATCCATCTCTGTTTTGTGCCACCATCCAAACATTATTGTCACGCCCTAAGGATGACACGAACTTACTGATGACTCCTTTCATATGTATTTTGATCAGACAGGGGAAACAAAAAGGAGCAGGAATTAAGAAGTGTCGGGTGGGTGTAATTGCCTTTTGAAGAGTGCTTCTGACAGAAAGACAGGCTATTTCCCATAGTGATGAATGCAGTTGTTCTTTGCTGGCTGTTGTCAAGCACATGGGTGTATAGAGGTCAGTTCTAAAATTTTTCAGCATTTTTCAGTATTTTTCAAGACTTCTTAAGCTTTGTGATGGGGCTTACATTCAGCCATGCATGGTGGGGCAGACAATACATTTTGTTTGCAGCTGGAATTTTCTTTCCCAATTAGTTCCATATGTATTTCAGCTGACCTAATCAGTGAAGCACATAGACAGCTTTTCACAACGTGGTTCTATCACATTGGTTTTGCAGTCTAGGTTGATTAGTTGATTCTTTGTGTGAAATAGGTCCACTGCCTTGATTGCAGAACAGGGTAAGGTTCATTTTGCCTCTTTTCTGCAGTCATGTGGTGCTGTAAGTGTCGGTCCTGGATCTAGTGGTGAAACTCAGAGTGCTTTTTATTCCAGCAGACTTCTCTGTACATAAGGTTTATTTACCGCAGTTTAACTGTGAAATCTTCTTTTCCCATGGCTGCTTATTTTCTTTCCAGGTTAAAAATATGTGCATTTAAACCAAAGTTTCTCTTTAGTTTAAAATCATAAATCCTGCATGTGAGATTTCCCATTTGTTTGTCAGCCTTGCCAACATTTTGCTGAAGAACTTGTGAAAAGTAAGTGAGTGCTGTTTCGCATAAAGACAGACCCGCTTGCGGGGTGTGACTCCTCAACCAAAGCTGCTCATGAAGCCTCTAGGCAGTAGCTTCATTTTCAGCTGAACCTGATACTGGAAGAAAACGTACTCCTTCAGGAAGAAATCCGGTGAGGTAGCGATGGGCAGCTCTGCTGGACTCTTTTACAGTACCTATGCAGAAAAGGCATCTCAACATCAGCACTTTCTATGATACTACTAAGCACAGGAAGCAAAGGCATTGAGATGTTTTGATAGACCAGTGCTGGTGCTAGGGATCTTGGTCGTCTTCTCTTCTTGGTCCTCTCTGCAGCTTCATTTAGGGCCTCTGCCTGGCAGTCCTTACCCTGGCCCTAGAGCAAAAGTGGCAGTGAGGTGTCTAGGACCTTATTCTGTGCCCTCCCGCTGGGTTTGAGGTGTCCACGTACTAACACAAATGCTGCCCATCTTTATTCCTTGCACATACAGCTCCCCTATGGTGGATATATACAGCAGCTCTTCTCTGCTCCAGCACATTCAGGAAGAGAGGAAGCAGTGCTGTTGGCTCGAGAGGGGGAATGGGAAACATCTTCCTCAGCTCATCCTCTCTCCTCCCCTTTCTTGGAGCAGAAAGGCTCAGCAGGTAGCACTCTTCCAGTCCCCTGGGAGAACTGGAGGTGAGAGGAGGCGGCAGAGCAAGACACAGGAATATTTTTATAGTTATTGTAGTTTTTGCAGCTGATGTGGCTGCACATGTTGGCTTCACATCATGTATGCTCATTTTACTGGCCATTACCGTTAATGAGATGGAGAAAAGTCACAAGAGATCACCATCGGTATCAGTCAAAACTAGGAGCTCCCAGACATGCTAAGGAGTAGGAGAAAAGGGAATGAGGTGCAGGGTGGCACGAAGGAATCACACAGAATCACAGAAAGGCTGAGGTCGGAAGGAACCTCTGGAGGTCATCTTGTCCAATCCCCCTGCTCAAGCAAGGTCACATAGAGTCCATTTCCCAGGACCGTGTCCAGTCAGGTTTTTAATATCTCCAAGGATGGAGAGTCCACAACCTCCCTGGTCAACCTGTGCCAGTGCTCAGTCACCCTCACAGTAAACAAGTTAACAAGGAATCCAGGATCATCTCTTCTTTCCCATGCCCCTGGGGAATCAAAATGCCATGGACATGGCATCACCAGGGGTATTGGGTGTGGCTGCTTGAGAAAAAGTGTACTGAGCCAAAATCTGCTGCTGATGAAAAGGAACCAATGATCTACAGAATTTATAAGGACCTCAGAGAAAACGTCAAGCCAGAGGCAAGCCTCTGGGACCCTTATCCTGACAGAAAGACTCTGAAGCATCTGAGTTTCTGACTCAGGCCTGAGCCAGGATCTGGTGAGGAGCATCTGGATAGCTTTCCACATCTTCATACCGTTTTCCTCCAGGTATATATGTGTCCAGGGAAACAGCTTCCCAGTCATTTATGCATACAAGATTGGAAAGTCTGACAAGAAAACATTGAGCACAGTAACTGCATGCAGCTAGAAAGCAATTGGAATGGAAATGGAACCCATTCACTGATTTCAGCAGACATTTCCTGTAGGTCTTCAGTTTGGGATTTTTAATTTCCTTTCTTGTTCCATGTGTTCTTTGACATTTTAGGTTTACAGCATCTCTTCCTTTACTGTAATTTTTAGTTTTTTTTCTTCTTTACTTTAATTTGTAGGTTACACCTACAAATTTACTGAGCAAATAGACCTTCAATAAAGATGTAGCCAAACAAGGGATGTTTCAAAAACTGATACCAAATTATCTTTATGGATAACTAAGATGAACACAAACATACCATTTAAAGCCTTTAGTTATGTCTTAAAAATAGTCAAATTTCCTTGAAAAAACATTGTAAGAGTAATCCTCTGTGTAATCACCCCACATACAATACATCGTCCTGAAGTTTCAAAAACTTTTTGGTTGAAATTTTAACAGCTCTGCTTAAGAAATGCTAAACAGCAAATACTCTTTCCAGAAATACTGTCCACTGTAAACCTGTCCGACTATTACTTAGCTATTAACGTTTCTCGATGAAATTGTAATAGTGCTGTTTAAAAGAATGCTGAATATCAGAAACGTTTCATTAATACATAACAGATGGATACCATATCCAGAAATATTTGTGCTGGAAACCAAAGCGCTTAGCAGTTTTACACTGAGAGCTCAGAGATCGGCAGGAAGCAGTTTTCCCATCCCACAAGAATTCTAGTTTTCATATTTTCCTACTCCAATAAATATACAGAATATTAAAGAACATGGAGATTCTCATAATAGAGTAAACAAAGATTAATTTTTCTAAGCTTTGATTTGTTTGCTTTTTAATCCAAGCACATTACACACTTATCTAACTTATCTGCCACGCATGTTACATATTTGTTATTTAACACATCTTTCTTGGGTACAAACATCCTGCTCTGAGAGGGCTTCGGATTCAGCTGTCAATAGGTTTTCTATTTCATCTCCGTTTCCTTGACTGAAAACCATTTTCCTAGTAGGTTAAAAGAGTAAAAGAAAGTGTTAGAGCAAAACTGTGACCTAACTGAAATACAGATTCCATATGTCACATATCTTTTATAACTCTCCATATGTGAGAACAACTGATTTTTCCATCCTGTTTACATGGCTGATTTCACTGTTGGACTTGGTCCTGGGTGTAACCTTTAGTTTTAAATAAATGAAGTTTGGGAAAACTTAGAGTTGCTGATTTCCAACCAAATATAAGTGTGGGGAGTGGGACACTTGCATTTGAAAAACTATCGTGAAGGTGTGCTTTTTTTTCATCTTCTGTAATAGTTATGCCTGTGGCTTTAGCTGGCAATCGTGTTTCTGTAAAAGGATGGAATATGTTTCCAAACAATATCTTAGTTCAGAATAGTTGGGCACTTCTCGTGAAATGTAACTACAGCTGAAAAAAAGTACACTGTGTCTTCCATTTAAGAGCTAGTAGACACCCTGTTAAAAGATTATGTCATTGAGCCTGAAGAATTGGATGTAACAGAGAATAAACTATTATCATGTGTACATCTGTAATATGAGAAACTAGTACATTTTATGATTTATTTTTAATAACTATGAAGCAATATGTTTTCAGAAAATTTTGATTTGGTGCAATGGAAGCAGAAACCTCGTGTTCAAAAAATGTTTCATCTTTCTATTATGAGAATCTGATGTAGCCAAGATGTTTTAGCAATGATTTTTTATCATTGGCAGTTTATGCAGAGTATCTTTTCTCATTGACAAATATGTGTGAGAATAAGACATTGCCTTGAAATTTTGAGGTTTGGGGTTTTTTTGTGTGTGTGAACTACCACAATAACTTCCCCTCTAGATGTATGACTGGGGTTTTTAGTTCATTAAAGTATGATTCCATGTAAATTTTTGCTCTAAAAGAAGAATTGTCTCTTCCATGCCTGTTCTTCTACTTCGTGAGCACTGAAATGATGAAGCAAGAGATGTGGTAACTTTTCTGTTAATTAGAAGCTTTAAATCCAGATGGGCATCTTTATATATACATCTATACGTTTACATAGATGTATGTTCGACTTCATCTGTACCTTCTATATTTTGATTCAAGAATCGCTGGATAAAATTATGTGGCCTATAACATACAGTCAGTCTAGTTTTCATCAATAATCTTAAAATGTACCAATTAATGTTAAACCATTTTACATTTTTATGTAACCATCTTGCCTCTATTAGGTATTTAATACTTGTGCTGTTAATTAGTTGTGGGAATGTAATCTGGTTAATGTTGTTCCCTGAACACTTTGGGTTTGACTTTTTTTGTTCAAAATATGATTTTTTTCAGTGGCAAGAAACACTGAAAATTACCGTAGAAAGTGCTCCGCATTTTAAGCTAACAGCAACCCTGGATACAGTCTTTCAATAGCTGAAAAAATGAATCATAATTTCTTTTTAAAATTTGAAATTTGTCCTGTTCTTGAAGCCTTTGAATTCTAAAATCACTTTGAACTAGCAAAACCAAGAAATATTATACATAAGGTTTTTTAAATAGTCTGGAAACATACTTTTTCTGTCCAGGAAAACAAGATGTTTAGAGGCACTACTTCCCCACCACCACCATGCAATATGGAGAACTTCTTCACAATTACTTGTGATGCCATTTCAAATTAAATTTAAGTGGGACTTTTTTTCCTAGGCTTATCTTACCTCAGTAAGGACTGTTCTACGTGGTCAACCGACTGAGGAAAAGCAGTGATACAATTTTAAAGCTGAAAAGGTATTCCATAGTAGGATTTTTAAAGTATTATTTTAAATTTTATTGAGAGGCACACTTTCATTTCATAACAAAGGTACCTCTGGCAGAAATACCTATTTTTCTTTGATGTACTTTAATCAGCTTTGTTCCTGATGGACACAGTATCTGTGTCCACTCAGGCTGGTGGTATAGGGTTGCTGTTTCACAGTAACAGCCAAGCAACATTCATTCGGGCTGTGTGTTCATAGGGGATTACTGTGAGTTGCAAGCCTTCTTAGCTCTCGTTAAAACTGTGCCTGATTTATGTTAGCTAACAATTAGGTGTTCCTGCTGAGGGAAGTTTCCATTTTGCTTTGTCATTGCTTATGATCTCTTCCTTCATTTTTGGGTGTGATCTTTATGTGTGAGTGGGAAATGTGCCGTTTATGCAAAAGCCTTCTCAGCGATCTCTTAAGTTTTACTAGTAAATTGTGGGTGTGTTTTCTACACCTTCACAAAGTTGTTGTCCTGTGACTTGTTGGTCTTCCGCCTTACCTGGTTCAGCTATCTTAAATACTGCGTCATAACAGAAATATCACTGTATCATATTTTCCCCACCTTACCATACTCAAATGTGTTCACCTGTGACATCTCCAAATCTCTTCAAGTGTGAGCTCCTCAGCCCCCATGCAGTCGGGGCAGTCACCTCACCTCCCACTCTGCTCTCCCCTGCGCTCACCATTCCCTGAGCACCTCTCTTTTCCCACAAAAGCCTTTGTAACCTTTTTATCTATTAGTTTCCAGGATGGGTAGAACAGCCCATGATGGCTGGGGTGCACAAGGAGAGAAATGGCTATGTGTGATTGTGCCCGCAATGTTTTTTAGGAGCTGATTGTGCTTCTTCCTTCCTTGCTTTTCTCCCTTAGCTTTCTGTTAAGATACGAGTATGCATTTACCCAGGGAAGTTTTACAGTTGTTTTCCCTACTTCCCTAACAAACATTAACAAAATGTTGCAGGCTTTTAATCTGATGTTGTAACAGATATTGGTCCTGCCAATTACAGATAATTTGCCCTTTGCAGGTTTCCAATATTTATGAGCCCAAGGAATGCTGTGCCATGCCTTTCTATCCCAATGGATAAGGCCCTGCGCTAAATCCATGCTGAAACACATACCCAAGTGCTGTATCACAATTGAACACTAGCCTTGTCACCCGTGTTAATCTGGATGGTAGCCGAAGAAGGTCTAATAAGTTCTTGAATGTGGGTCACTTTTAAGGCAAGTTTTCTTTGTGAATCAAGAATGAAATGCACAATCTCTCTGAAGCAGCATGGATTGCTAATTCCTTTCTTTTCATGTACGTATATCATTTCTCTCTCATGCTTGCGAATGCATACACACAGAGACACTATAAGCTTTTTATAGTTAATAGGGCCCTCAGCATTTTTAAGCCTTAGTCTTGACTAGACTAATTGGTTTTATTCTTCTTTCCTTCTGTTGTAGTTTGGTAAGCATTTGAGTTTAGTTTCAGTAAAGTTCCTTGTGATCATCCTGCATGAAGGGCACAACAGAAGTAACATAAGAATGATTGAACTGATTGAATAAATACACTCCTCCTTGCTATGTTCTCCTCTTCATTGGTATTTAAAAGGAAGAGGGATGGAGAGCTTTGTAGATGTTATTTGGACTGCATATTTTTGTTGTGCAATCTTTCTACCATTTCTGTACTTAAAGTCCCAAAATATTCAACCAATGGAATAGTCATGAAACATCGCATGTCTGTTATTGTATAGCTTGTTTTATAGAGAAACCACCACAAAGGTAGAGGGAGTGTTCTTAATGCCCTTTCTTGAAAAAGTTTTGTAGTGGATCGCTAGAATCTGACAGGAGAGTGCAAAGATGAATGGTGGTCCGTCAAGTCTTCCCACAGCTCTCTAAGATACACGAAGGTTGTGGCTAGGAAACGGTGTTTGCTTGTACCTTCAGACTCCAGCAAACCAACCATAAAAGGCTGAGCAGGGCTGTATTCCCAATGCGCAATGGGCAGCAAGGAGAACAAGCAAGTGGGATCTTCCCAAGTAACCCAAATGAGATAAGAACTTATTAATGTGACTGCAATGCATGAGACGTCACCAGAAAGACTGTGTACAGAAGAGGCCAACCACGTTCAAGAAAGGGGAACTCAGAGCAAAGGCAGTTCAGAGAAGGGCCACCAGGAGAGAAGCAGAGAACCTGTATTTTGAGAGGAATCTAAAACCAACCTAACTTTTTTAACCTAGCAAAGGAATATCTATGAACATATCAGGAGGGCACATGCCAGGAAGGGAGCAGAGATAGTTAAACTCAGTATCAAAACAAAAGATTTACATTTAACCAGTCACAAAAACTGCATGAAGTTAGAAGACAAAAGAAAGTCCTCAAACATGAAATTCTTGGGGTGTTGAACAGCATCTCCAGGGATGTAGTGGGAATAAAAATGGAACTGCTTGTAAAACACAGTTCAGTCAATCTCTGTATAAGAGAAGATGTGATGTGATTGCTTATGATAGTTGGATGGTTGTCTGGCCTTGGTGACTCAAGAGGTCCCTTCCAGTCTTACGTTAATGGACACATAAAAGAAATCTATTTCATAGAAAAATGGTCCCAGTTGGAGTAATAGAACAAATGGGATTTTCACATTTATTGGTGAATTCTGCAATTTTTATCCATAAACTCTTGGACTGTTAGAATTATGCTCTGAATATTATTAACTCTGGTTAAAAATTATATCCAAAACATTTATTACTAAGTGAGCACCTCTGGACTTCTTCTGGCATCTGTCATGCTGTTGTCTCATCTGAGCTTGTAAACAGAACGATTTTGAGTGAAGCTTTAAGTTGGATAATGGACATAGAGAATTGCCAATTGAATCTTTGGCCTGCCTTCTGAATCAGTAGTAAGCAAATGTTTTGCTAAACAAATTATATCAATGGATCTGCAACTGCCAAGAAGGTGTATTTCCAAGAAAAACATAAAATGGACTTCTGGGTTTTTATGGTTATTAAAAATCATGGGGTGCTTGGTCCTACCAAACTGACCAGAATCTGTCATAGGAAATATTATCGTGCATATGTTCCTGTAGTTCCAACTGTAAGGCATTTCTCCTCGTTATTCTCCAAAGCCAGTGGCTCTCAAGTTTTTTGGACTGGTGAGCTGCTTCTCAGCCTTTGTAATGCCTCAAGCACTTACCTGTATTAAACACACTTTTCAGTTTTAAAATACCACTGTGGCAACTATGGGTCTGTACACTGCTTGTGCACCACTTAGTCAGACCTTAAGGTTCATTGTTAGAAAGCTATTGCATTGAATTGCTGGTACAATTCTTTTCTTTCATAAGGCAGCTATAATCTGTGATCGACTGCACTAGTCAGTGGTTTCATACAGTTAATCAGATTTGCTATTTTTTGGTATAAGGATACATATCATTTTTGCTGCTTATTCTCTTATTTTTATAAATATGATTGTTCATTATTATTATTGTTGTTGCTGCTGTTATTATTACACCATGTGATTAAGGGGCATCTTTGGGATTGCTTTGTCTGTGATCTTTCCTACCTTGGTAAGCAGGGCCATTTTTATGACTTGCTACTCTTCGTGCTCTCCAGCAGGCTGAGCATTACTGCATAAAGAAGAGTAAGGCACAGTTTGGTCCTCAGCCCTTTGATGAGCTAAAAAAAGAAAGAGCAGGGAAAGTTTCTGGCATTAGTGAACAAGATCTGCGAGAGCAGACAGTTCTTAGCATCTATTTTAAAATTGTCTTTTCCTGGCTACTTGAATCAGGCTTTGCCAAGTGCATCACTGTTAGAAATATTAGGCTATTGTAATACCAGAGGCTGTGGTCAGATGTAAAATTAATTTTCTCTCACCGCGTTCAGACAAAGTGATTTTGTATAATGCATGCGTGCATTTTGCCTGCCACAAAGAGTGAGGCCAAATCCTTGACTGGTGTATTTAATTGCCTCGATTAGGTAGGTTTTGTGTGGTCCTTGCTATGAAGGTGTGGTCACATACCAGCGTCAGTCCCATTTAGTTGTGGCTGCGGACCATAGCGCTTGTAATACAGTTAATTCTGTTACTGAGCAACATTTGAGACTGCATAGTCGCTGATGTTTCAGACTACCACATGCGTTTGATAGAATTCCTCATCTTTCTGCCCTTCTTCTTTAGCAGAGATCTTGTTGCAAAATGCTAGTACATGTACTGGAACCCACTCGGGAAGTGCTTATCTGGACCAGGAGATGAGTCTGTGGGATCCCTCAGAACGAGGGATGTTGCATAAATGCGAGGTAGTAATGCAGTACTAAGATTTGTCGACATTGCACTTTTAAGACCATAATGACAATAGTTTAAAAATGAGAGTGGGTATTATACAGAAAGTCTAACTCTGATTTCCTAACTAGCATTTTAAATTGCATTGATTTGAAGGACTCATATTTCTCAGTGAGCATTTTTTTATTAAAGAAAAAACAGTGCTGGCTGAGAACAGCCTGGTTCTAGAAAGATAATCATGGACCACCTGGGCAGAGTTTTTACAAGGGCCAATTTGCTAAGGAATGGCAGAATGTTGTCTCTGGGGTTATCGAAGAAGAAATTAGTGTCTGTGCACTAAAGGCTGTTCATTAAGTTATAACTCCAAACGAAAAAAGGAAGAAAGGATGGTAAATTAATATTGTTATTTTTAGACTATGACTCTCCATTGCCTTTGCCAAAATCTTTTATGGAAAGTGCGGTGTTACAAATAAAAATGCAGTCAGTAGAAAAAGCCACACTACCATGAGTACACCCATATGGCATGTTGCAGTATAGGCAAATATATAGATCTTACTGAAAAAAAAAAAAACCCCAAACCACAGAAACTGAATGATATAAGAGGCAAAGCTTATTCTTCTGTAAGGATATATACTGAGAACCAGCTATCCAAACAATGATGCTACTGCAGATGTTTATGAGGTAATTGACAGTCATGATGCACAAATGCTACTTAAAGGGTATTACGGAGTAAGGATGGAAGCGGCCTTTTAAACTTGCACGGTGCTGAAGCAGGGAAGCAGGCAGTGCAGGAAAGCAGACGGAATGTCTTACTGCTGCCGTTTACTTGCAGCCGTGGCTTCTCTGGTGAAATGTTACCAGATTTCTTGTTGCCCTAATGCTGACAAAGAGCCAGAGAAAGTATTTATTATTTTTGTTTGGAGCTGATTTGGAGGTTTTTTGTTTGTTTCTTTATAAATAAAAATTCCATACATTTATAAATACCCACCCCGCCCAGTCTGTCCCCAGCAGGCTGAGGAACAGCGCGCTTGTGCCTGGTTTTGGTGCTAGTTCTTGTCCTTTATGATTTGCAGTAAGTCAGAGCCTCCCAACCCCACCAAGAATCTGACAGTTTTCCCCGGAGCTGCTTTCTTCCATGCAGGGTGTCCTCGATGTGTTTCAGGCTGTTTCCGCAGCCTGACAAATGGCTGGCTTGATAAAGAATCTTTTTGATTTCATGATAGAAGGTGACTTGATTTTAGGTTGGTTAGGGTTTGTTGGGTTTTTTTAAAAAAATTCATGTGTCAACACTGGCCAAGCTTATCCAAAAAATTTCCTTTTGAGTTACAAATGTTTCCTGGAAAATTTGCACTCTGCAAGTGTAATGCTGAAAAAAATTATGAATTACAGAAAACAAGGAGTTCCACTGAAACTCTTTGACAGCTTTAACTTCAGCTGTCACTAGCATCCCTGCTATGACATATGGTCCTCTGCTGTCACAAGAGCTGAGGGGTGCTGATGCAGTAATAATAGCCTCCAAGCACCTGTATTGAACTTCTCATAAAATACCAACCACGGAGCATTATCCAGCGAGTTTTGCAAGGTGCACTTCCCTAAAACCCCAACGCCAAATGAAAGTATGGCAATGCAAGCCAAAAAACTCAACCCCCAAGCCAGGCTATATCTCTTCAGTCACCATCCGGTTTAAAACATTAATTACAGAGAATACAGCCAGCTCTACAAGAGCAGGCACGGAACACGCTCCTCGCTGCAATAGCTTCCACCAAGGTTTTATTACTGCCCTGTGTGGAGTTAAAGAAAAGACAGCAAAAGAAAAAGACTTCCACAGCAACAAACTTACAGAACATAGGGATCAGTCTCATTAAGAAAGAAAGGGGAACTTTATGAAATATATTTACAGAAAAAGAAGGCAAGAAAAGGAAGAAGAGAGTACTGTACCAACTCCACTAGGGAAATAAAAGAGACGACCAGCCTTATACCAACAGAAAGAGGCATAGAATTACTAGAAAAACAACTATAAAGACATCGTAAATCAAACAGCATAGAGTTTAGAACATCAAAAATGCAGAAATTTTCATCTATTATTAATTATGATAAAAAATTCTATCTCAGAATATTTTGCACAGCAGCTGTTGCCAAGAAAATCTACATCTTCTTGAGCTAAGAAACTTTAAAATCAGAAGCCAATCTTTGCGTAGCCAGGGAAGATAGCATAGATATTAACAGTGTTTCAATGTCTTCTTTCCATTTTTCAGCCAATTAAAAATACAAATACAAAATATAAAAACTGTTTTAATTTCATTTTATCTTATTTAAATATTTAACTGAGCCCCAATGTCCTGGTGTCTATTTTGTGTGTGTGCGCATGTGTTATGAAAATCCAGTCATCTCTCTGAAATTGAGTTATGGCTTCAAATCCAAGTGGATTAGTAGTTCTAAAAAGTAATTTACTTGCTTTATTTTTTTCCTTGTAGCAATTTTGATGAGGTTGAGAACCACTTTTGAAGACAGTGTCAAAGTTAGGATGTACCAGATTTGCTCCCTCCTGAAGCCTATTAGCACTAACTCTAGCAGCTAACCCACAGTGACAAAATTGCTATCGTTGTCTTCCGATTAAGATGTGTCTATATTCTCATATATTTTAAGGAGCTGGTTCAGGACTTGGCTCTGTAAGTATAGATGATTGCCTATGTTTTCCCGAATGGGATTTTCACCAGGGGCAGAATTGCATTTTGTACAGCTTGAGACTTTGGCCTCTGTAATCTGCTGCAAAACGTAGTTTGTTGTGTGTTAATTTAGATTGCAAGTTCCTCCAGGTAGGAACTACGTCGGTGTTTGTGTGCTATAGATATTTTCAACAGTTACGGAAATAAAATTGCTACATTCCCTGTTTCTTCTCAAACCAAGCTGCAAATAGCTGAAGTTAAGACATATAGAGATATAGCCGAAATGTCCATGTTACCTCATCCGTGTGTTTTGGTGTGGACTAAAAGGATCAATTTTAATGATAGGAGATATTCTGGCCTCCATATACATTCAGTGCCTGGCCGCTCATCAGGGAACCATTGACAGCCATTTAAGCAGCAAACTATGGTTCTTGAAAAATGATTCGTTCTTCTTTGTTTAGATAAAAGATAAAACATAAAGAAAGATTATTAAAAGCTAGCTTGATAAAACAGAATGCTCCATTTGATGGGTGGGAGGAGAATTTTCAGGGGAAATACCAGTTACAGCAAACAGCAATAGCCAAGTCAACTCTCATGGTTAGTATTTGTCAACAGTGTAACACATTTGCATCAGTCAGGAAAGTCATCGAAGCTGTTCACTTGGAAGAAGTGCAGTCTCTTGTTCTTGAAGCAGCAGTGAAATGACAACCTATAAAATGCTTGCAAAGAGTTGAAAGGAAACATTTCAGGCACTGCCTGGAAAACGTGTGACTAAGGCTGTGAGAATAATTGGGTTTTTTTCAGCTAGAGTGCCGAACCTAAAAAAGAGGGAGAAAAAATAAGTTAAGTCAAACCAAATGGAACTTCGTTTTTTGTTTTTCTTGCCAAAATGGAAATCTGAAAACATTTATTTAGTGTAAAATGCAAACATACATTCCATTTCATCCAAAACAAAAATGTTCATTTTGAAGCATGAGGAGGAAAAGTAAAGGAAATAAAGGGCTGGGATTTGCCAGGTTTTCTGAGGTGGCAGTGCTTTTTACCTAGCAGCTGGTATGGGGGATGTTATAGATATACATGACTGTTATTTGAGAAGTGACCCCTGGCTCATTACGTGACCTTAGCACAAGGACAGGAAGCACAGGCTTTTGCAGGCGCAAAAGGCTCTTCCCCAGGAATCTTTGTGCCCACAATACAGTAGGTAGAAGGTAAGTTTCCTTCCACACCTGATGTGAACCTCTGCATCCTGCAAGCGCTCCTGCTTCACCTGGCTGCCAGCTCTTGTGAAAGCAGGTGTGCTCCATGCTCTGTGTGTACGCCTCTTGCTTTTCATCTTGGGGACTCCGTGGACCAAGATGTTGAATGCACCTGCTTCAGCCACCAGGCTAAAAACCCTTTCTCTCCATAGCTCTTTTGCTTTTTATCGCAGCGATTATTTAAGCACCTTGTAATACTTTAGCTTCATAATAACATGAAACAGCTCTCTCGAGAAGGATTTAGAACCACTTGCCTGAATATCCTGTAGAGAGATGGTGAGGGCACAGACATACATGGCGGATCAAGGTCTCTCTCAACTGTGTCCAGGGGAGAGTGAGTTCTCAGGTGTGTTGTATCTTCTGTTTGTGACCTGCTCACATACTCAATGTATGCGCAATGAAACAAGCTGAATGAGACATAGCGCGTACATGGCGTCTGCACTGTCAGTCCAACATAATCTGAAATGTACACAAGCATTTCTTTCCTGGAGTCACAGGTGGAAACATGGGGCTCTAGGGAGGGCAAGAGTGCACAGACAGTGCACTCCGATCCTTGACTAAGGACCTAATTTGGTGCTCAGTGGACCTTGTGCAATCACAGAGTAATTTGGTTTGGAAGTGACCTCTGGATGTCTCAAGTCCAATCTCCTGCTCAAAGCAGAGTCAGCTCTGAGCTTAGCCCAGGCTGATCATAGCTTTATCCAGCTGGATTTTGAAAACCTCTGAGGGTGGAGACCGCATAGCAATCCCAGTGGGTGCTGCTTTCATGAGGAAGAAGCTTTTCCTTATGTCCAGTCTTGATCTCTCTTTCTTTAACTTAAGTCTGTTGTCTCTAATCCTTCCACCATGCACCACTGAAGACCCTGGCTCTGCTTTTCAGTCATGTCCCTATAGGCACAGGCAGGCTGCTGTTAGGACCCTCAAAGCCATCTCCTGTGCAGGCTGAACCAGCCCAGCTCCCTCCGCTTCTCGCTACCGGGCAGGCTCTCCAGTCCCCGCCCCTCATGGTGGTCCTCTGCTGAACTCATGCTACTTTGACAGTGTCATAGAGGGGCTCTTCCTTCCCAGTGGCAGGGCTCTGCATTTGGCCCTGCTGAACTTCATGGAGTTTCTGTTGGCCCCTTCCTCTGTCTTGTCTGGGTTCCTCTGGGTGGCAGACCCTGCGTTCAAGCAATATTGAGTGTTCTCCCCAAATTGGTGCCTTCTGCGAACTTGACAGCACTGCAACCCATCACCTCCCTCCAGGTCATTCGTGAAGATATTAAACAGTCCAGGTCCTGTTGCAGGCATCTAGATAGAGGGTGACGCAATAACCACAACCCTCTGGGCCTGAACATCCAAACAGTTTTTTTTACTCAACTAGTTGTCCACCCATCCAGACTGAAATTTCAACTTGGGTACAAGTGTACTGTAGGAGACGGTACTTAAAGCCTTGCTAAAGTCAAGGTAAATAGCATCTACTGCCCTCTACTTTTTCACAGATGCGGTCATTTTATTATAGAAAGCAATTGAGTTGGTCAGGCATGATTTACTTGCTAAAGGTTCTTTATTCAACTAGGCAAAATGTAGCAAGGTAAGCAGAGCAAAACAGGCTAGACAAAGAGAAAATGACTTGTCCTAGACCACACAAGATGTCAGTTGTGCAACCAAGAACAAAACTCAAGTCTTAGAAATCTCAGTCCAGTCCCTGACCTAAACTGCGTGTCTCTAGTTTTCAATTGAAAGCTAACTTTTAGTAAAGTATTTCATAGCTGGAAGGAAAAAACAAAAGCATTGACCATGTGGCAGATCCCCAGAGACTGCTAACAGCCAATAGAACATATTTTGAGAACTGTTATGTTAGACCAAATTCAGCTATGAATTGGTGAGCATTTCTCTTTAGAAATAAATGGCCAACACAATTTGGCCTTGACATTTCCTAGACCACAAATGGCTTAGGAGCTTTGAAAATTGCACTCAGGTTAGGATAACAGTAAAGAATAGGGGGGTCTCTTTTGGTGGTAGTAGGAGAAAGGAAGTTTGTGTCACGTATAACTGTCTACACGTATCTGACACATATTTTGGTATGTGTAAGCAAATTTTAACTTTAATTCCTTAAAGTTCAAGACCATGATCTTTGCTAGTGAGGCAGGAGGCTGACAGATGGGAGAGACAAAAGAGGCAGTATTCCTAAGGCAGTAGAGTGCCAGACTGTCTAGTGTTGATGTCCACAAGTGGAGCCACATTTTCAGGAGAACTTTTTCCCCCAACAGTTTTCTTATGAGATTGGTGGCCTTATTTGTGAGAAAACTTTGCCATTTTCTTGGCTCTGTTGAAAATATGACAACTTTTTTTGTTGATTTGTGGATGGGTGCTCTTGAAAATCCATCCTAAGCAGACAGCTGAAAACTTTGATTCTGACTGATGTCAGGAGGATGCAACATATTTTATACAGAAATATAACTTGCATTGGAGAGTAATGCCACTTTCTAGAACAAGATAGCAACAGTCTTTCCCTAATGGGTCTAAGCTTGTGTTTGAATGCAGCCTCCAAGAAGGAATTTCAGTGCTGTTGAGTTTCACGCATGAGCAGTAACAGCTGGTTCATTTAACCTCTGGGCCCGTTGTGAAGACAGAAGTTAGGCTTTTTCAGTGAGCTGCACCACTTGAGTGATGGATGCACTGAAGTTCAGGAAGAACTTCCATTCAATTTAGTACGTTAAGACTTCATTTCTACCATCTATCTTTTAAATTTTTTTTTTTTTTGGTAGCAGTTCACAGGTAATGCAGACCTTAACTGCATATTGAGTCAGATGAGTGTGGTCACATTTTTGTCCTATTATTCAGTGTTTATGGGAGCCTCCATTGCATACAAAACTTGCCTGAAACTCATAAAAACAGCCTCCTTGTACCATGGGCTGGCAGGAACATGCTGTCTCAGACCATGATGTACCTGATTGTTGCCCAAACTTTTGAAAACTAAGCTCTGCTGCATTAAGAGAAAAATAATTTTGCTTCTGCTGCTAAACTGCCGCATGTTGTTACGTACACACCCATTTTAATGTACTCATCTTCCGTGACCCATTGTTAGCTCTTCATACCCCACAAGGGGATATGTCTCAGACTTTAGGAAACAATGATCTGTTGTGACTCATCTGCTTAAACCTTTTATTCATTATTTTCCATCATACATTTAACCAGTTGCTATATATTTTTGCTCGGCATTATTCATAATTGAATAGATAGTAATTTAGGATGGATTAACCCATAAAAACTTCAGCAGTTTGAGTGGCTTTCAGTAGGCGTCTGAAACCTACTTACTGCTATAGGAAAGACAGAAAAACGGGATCTGCGGGTTATGTGCAGAAAACTAGAACAGTCCTGATTGAAGCAGGAATGGAAATTTGAAAACTGGTTTGCTAATTCCTCCCACTCACGTAGAAATGCAAGTTTCTACATCTTTATTTCTTACCTTGTTTTTCTTAGGAGTGAGGCAGAGGGAGAATATATGGAAAGAGAAGGTAAGAAAATTTGAAGAGGGAAAAAATTGGAAATAAGAATATAAAAATACCCTGAAAAATGTTTTTGGTATTTCAAATCTGACCTAGCCAAGAAGCATTAGAAATGTCAGGCATCAATCTGTTCATGCAAAAATTCCTACTCAGTCCGAAGAAGAAGCAGCTTTCCAAGTTTGAAGAGCACTAGAACAGGTCCTGTCCTACCTCACTGTTTGTGAAATTTCATTGCTACTGACGCTGCAGAAAGTATAAGTTAACCCAGAACTTGGCCCACTTTCTTGATGGTAAACCAAAGCTTTCTATGATCTTATTGTTATGTAGAAAGAAAAGACTGGAGTGGGTTTCAAACCACCCGTGCAAACTTTCAGTAAAACACATGAGGGACTGATTAAATGACCAGCCTTTTAGGAACAGCATTTTTACTATGCAGAAAAGTATTTTAGACCAAAGTCTATGTCTTCCTGTAAATGGTTCTAATTCCAATATTCACGAATTCTGGGTTTATTCTTGGGATTTAGCACTGTTTTCTGTATTGTCTGAAGAATATCAGAGTCAGAGATCCAATCCGCACAGGGCAGTTATGTAGTAAATTACTGTGCTTCCCATATTCAGATTCACAGAACAGTTTAGATTCAAAGGGACCTCCAGAGTCCATCTAGCCCAATGTCCTGCTCAAAGCACTTCCATTTAGAGCAGGTTGCTCAGGGGCATGCCTCACTGAGTTTTGAATATCTCAGAGAATGGAAATCCCACAACCTCTCTGGACAGTTGCTCCAGCGGCTAATCACTTTCATCTTGAAAAAGTTTTTCCTTAAATCTGACTGGAATTTCCTATGTTCTACCTCATGTCCAATGACTCTCGCCCTTTCATGGCTGGGAAAATTCTGGATCATTTTTAAAATGATTGGAATCACGAAAATGGCTGTAGTAAAAACAGCATAGCTGCCTCTTATCTAATGTATCCTGCATATGAAATCAAGTGAAAAACCTTTGCAACCAGCAGCAAACCTTCCGTTCATCTCAGGAAGGCTGAAATTTTGTTTAATCACATTTATGGCAAAACCCAGTTTTGTTTTGGTTTTTTTTTCTTTTTGAATTGTATAATTTCTGAAGCATCAAAGTGGCTATGAAAAATATGCCGGACTCTAACTTTGCATTTTGACCCTTTCTCATTATCAGTGCATATATAAACATGAGTGCAAAAAATCAGAAAGGAGCTGGTCTGAAGTTCAATGCCCCTAGCAAATGTGAGCTGTTAATAGAAGATAGGTGTGTAGAAAGGGAATTTTTTTTTGTTATAAAGTCTCTGACAGAGAATGAATGTGTCGCTCCCCATCGTCTTCATTAGAGATACCTTTCTTTCACTGCAACCACTTCCGGAGTAGCTTTCATTTCATTACTGTATTTCATTCATGCACCAGGCAGGAGCCCTTAAATAACAGTTTGTGCTGTGGAAAATTATTAAGAGAAAATCTAATTTGATCAGATTGCTATTTTGCCAAATATGGAAAAGGCTTATCAGATCATTAAGCCATTCCCATTGCAAATGGATACAACCCCCACCAGAGAATGTACCTGATTTTCAGATGAAAATGCCTTTGCAGGGACAAGCGCTGTAGGACACTCTTCTTTCTCTTGGAAAGCCAGGGAGCCTCACAGGCTTGTGGGAGAAGAAGGCTCTGGGGTGAGAGGAGGGCATAGGAGATTGATGGCCACCGGGAACCCTTTTAGCATCTCAGTGAGGAGTGTGCAAATAATGCTGCGTCTTTCCCTGAGTGCTCCAGCGCTCCAGCACTCCCCTCAAGCAAGGCAAGACAGTAAATCTTGTCTTTACGTTGTAGCCCATCTAATTTTCATTTTCACATTCTTCCCATGCTCATCCAAATTTTACTGGTCTTTGCTCAGCTTTAATGCTCTTCTTTTTTCTTATACTTCCACTGTGCATCTGCTGGGCTTGTAGGCCCACTTCTACAGCTCTTCACAATGAACCTGCCCCCTCTTTGCCTGGTCCTAGTCACAAAAACAAAGACAGATGGGGGAAGCAGACTTGCTCCTAAGTCCACTCTCCTGTTGCAGAGGTCTGATGTCTGAGGTGTTAATCTTCACATTCTTTTGATCTGAGTAAGGATAATGGGTTTTTTTTCAATATTGTTTCTGGTTCATTAATATGTATGTTGTCTGCTGTTTTTTTTTTTTTCCTGCAGAAAATCCTTTGAAGATATCTTTGTAACCTCTCTTCTGCTTCAGGCCTAACTTTGACTATTCCGCTGTTCATTGTTTTCCTCTGCGTTTCATGTTCTCACTCCATTACAGCCACTTGGCTGCTGCAGCCAGGGCTAAAGCATCATCCTGCTTTTTTTCTGAGGAGCGGTTTAACGTGACAGCACCTTCTGCTGCGACCTCACTCCGTGTAGAAAACTATGCCAGCTGTGGCCCGGCAGCACAGAATAAGTCCTAGAAATAATGCTGATGTCTCAGGAGTTGTCACTCTTTTTCCGCATTCTCTCACCCCACGTAAGAACCAAAGGTACGGCAGCCAGGGCCAAAGGGCCTGAGACTCCAGCTATAATGATGGCTGAGAAAGCCAGATGCCAGCATGCAGTGGTGTTTTTGTAGGACGCATCAAACCTATTGCACCCATGCAGCACGATGTATCTCTTGCATGCACAGAGGACTCCAAACAGCATGTAAGGTAGCCCCTACTCCCCTTGCTAGATGGTGGAGCTCCTTCAGGAGTTACTCACTGTGAGTGATGCCTAAGCCCCCTTGGTTTCTGCATGTGGCCCTGGCAAAGCAGATGTCACTGAGCACGCTAAAGTGGTAGGCAATGGTGCCTTTCAGGCTTTCATGGTTCTCCCTACGGTTAGTATTGGACAAACCATCCTTCATTCACTGTGCTAAAGTCTGATTAGTGTTGTTTCTGGGCACATTTAAATAGTTGTCATACTGTACCCCATGAAAGGGTGAGACAGTCACTATCTAGTTTTAAAGTCTGCTTGTGATGAAAAGAGCATTAGATCATTTGATTGCTATTTTTCTTTGGAATACACCCTCCTACTCACCACCCTGTGGGCATCTATACTCTTTTGTTGAAGTTGTTTCTGTTCACATGATTTCATGTGCTTTGGGGCATTTCAGTGCTCTTGCCGATCTTTTTTTCTCTTCCTCTGTACCCTCTCCGTATTTTTGTGGTATATTTGGCAAAGCTGTGGGTTACACCCATGTTCCATCTTGTTGTTTTTGTCATTTATTCACCAACTGAGCTCAGAGGAAGGATTTGTTTTTCAGTAAAATCTGGGGACTTTTTGTTTTTTGTCTTTTAATAATTTTATAGTTTTGTTGACTAAAACACAAGAAAATTGAACGACTTGTCCATGGTCACACAGTGACTCATTGCTTCTGTCAAAATAAGAATCTGCCTAGTTTTGCCATAGTTTGCATCTCCTCATTCCAAATATTAGAGAAACTAGGCTCTTCTGTGAATTCGTCACAGATCTAAATGAAAGCTATTTTTTACATCACCTGCTTCTATGGCCCTGAATAACTTTCACAGGCATAGCTATTGACCACACAGTGTGGTAAACAACAGCAATACGAAGCTCTGAGATAAAGCAGAAAATGTTAGTTCCTGGCCTCGAAAGAGTAGATTCATAAAGACCCATGAATCTCAACCCCCCTAGGTCGAGCTCTGCTCTGGTCCAGGATTCACTTGAGAGAAAATTCTGGGACGATAGAAGGAAGAGGGTCTGAGGATCTCGAAGTTTTGCATTTGTCCTAAACTGTGGCATCTTGTCACAGCTTGAGCCCAGAGTTCCCATGCGTGCTGTGGGCCAGAGCTGCTCTCTCCTCTCAGACCCATGGATCACGCTTTGAAGAGTTGAGCCCTGAATGGAAAGGGAGGTCACTGGTGATCACTGCTTCAATACTACTCATAACAGCTGCTAAAAAGAGCAACATTGCCTGCAGAGACAGAAGAAACTCTGTAGAAAAGGAATCTGTGAGCTCGTGGGTTTATAAAATAAACAGGGAAGACAAGAGTGGGAAATATTCCCAGTATTCCCACTACTCCATCACATTACTGGCTGGGAATTCAGTCACAGAAAAATTAAAACTATCTTCAGGCATAGACGGCTGTTCAACAAGAGGATATTTTTTTGCTGCGCCGGTGTCGTTTCACTGACCTGAAGACAACCTGGCTCTATTCAGAGTCCTCCAGCAATTTTCCAGTGACGGTGCTTCTTTTGGTACAACCTGACAGTATGTTTGTCTTTCTTCATTAACTGTCATAGACCCTCTGACCCTCATGGGTCCACAAACCACAGCTCGATGGTGCCTGCTTCAGAGGGGTTGGACCCTAGGGAGAACAGCCATCTCCACTCAGAATGCTCCCTTGCCGCTACCTCTCAAGGCTGCTGAGAATGTCTGCGACAGAGCTAAGAGCTGAACCCACCACCTTTGACTGCTATTTCCAAGTGTAAACCCCAAAATAATTACAACGTTTAACAACGAAAGCAAAAAAAAAGACCAACACAAAACCTGGTGGAGAAGAGTACCACTGTACCTCAGCTGTTTTTATAGGCTGAAAAAATATTAAAGTAGTCAAAGAAACATCTCTTGGTGGTGAAGAACTGTAGGAAGGGAGACAAAGAAAATAGAATATGGCGGGACATACAACAGAATTATCATGGGCCAAATGAAAGACTAATTTAAGTCTTATTTATAGACTGTGGGTAACATTCAAATTTCATTTCATCTTCTTTAAGCCTTTTACTCACTAATTCTTTGAAAGGAAGACTAATTAAGAAAAGGATCCACTTGGCAACTTATTAATTTTAAAATCTTTCTTCTTTACCGCTTTGGTCACTACTGCTTCCACAGTCTTTTGGAAATTTTTCTTCAGTTTATTGAAGAGACTTCAGTTGCATCAAACCTTTTTATTTTAGCTCATTTAAATATATCAGCCAGTTCCAAGACTTGATAAAGATGAATGCAATTAAGCTTAGAGGCCTCATAAATGTTAGGCAAAGAGCTTTTATTTTGACAAGACGGTAGAGCCAAATTAAAAGAATATCTGGTAACCCTCTGAAAATATGAATGTGGGAATTTCTGACTGTAATTAAGTTTTGTATGGGGATTATAATGACTTACATTTACATACAACAAGGAATGCTAAAGAACTGTTGCAACAGAGTTCATGTGTGAATGTATATTTGTACTTGTATATATGCGTAATTCAATATTATAATGTGGCAGTGTATGTTTTGTCATTAAGATTGGTACTGAGTTTCCATTGTCTCTATCCACCCCTCCAACACCACAGAAGAAATGAATACTAGCAACAAACCAGTAGGCTGGAATGGCAGATCCTAAATTATCAGATTCCACAAGATAATACCTCTGTGAAGCTGGCGTTTCAACACCAATCTCAAAAGCCTTTGCAAGGCAGGTCATTAGTATTGTATCTAAGGGGAAACCGCAACAACAGAGGTAGGAGCAGAACCTGTGACCTCTGCAGTCCGAGCCTGGCATTCACACCTGCCTGGGAAGCCACGCTGCCTCCTAGCACAAGCTTTCCCCAAGCGAAACCTGAAGTCTGGTGGCCGTTTTTGTGCTCCTAGCCACCTGTGAAGGAGGGAAAAAAAGAGGCTCAAGATGGGAGAGAATAGTCTGCTCTGTAGAGGACAGAGGTCTCCATCACAGAACTTCTTTAACTCAGGTTTGAGGAACTTTATTAACTGGTGTTTGAGGTGAAAAGCTGATTTCAGTACACTCTGATTTTTGAAACGATTCAAAAATGCTTTTTGAGAGGCAAACCATGAAATATCATTCATAAACAGGGGAAGTGCAAGACACAGTATATGTCATTTGATGGACACCTGCCTTTATTTTATTTTAGGAAATAATGTCTACAGCAGTTTGATTAGGACAAAACAGAATAACAGTGGTCTTATTTTTTGGTTTCTTTTAGAAATAAAGGGCAGTTTTCTCAAGAAAAAGATGCCTTTCTTTGGACAACAGCTGGTCAGAATTCGCAATTTAAAGTAATGATTAGGAAGAGCCTTGCCCCATTGGAAGCCCTAATAAGATCAGGAAGTCTCACCAAACTTGGGTGGGAACATTTGTCCCTTGACAAGCCCAAAGGGGATCATAAAGAGACCTGAAGTTTTCTGCCTCTTAGGCGTTTCGAGTGGCTGATGATCCAGTCCTAGCTTGTTAGGGATAAAACCTCACTGAAGAGGAAGGGCTGTTTGGGGCCTGAAGAGCATGCTTAGGCTAAATTGCCTTTCACTAGCTTTCACACTATTTGTTAAACATGTAGCGCGATTATTATGGGAACAGTAGTGATGCTGCCCAGCAACTAGAGCAGAGAGGACCGAAAGCCAGGAGATGTATGCTGTTTCCTTTACTGTGCTTCTAAATAGCTCTGTGACTGTGGATCAAATCAATTCTTTTCCACACCTCAAGGTCTGTAAGCCTGATTCTCCTGGCATATATGACAAGCTTGCACCTTTGTGTCTGCAGTAATACCAGTAAAATTACTTACGCTATCTTCTGTGAGAGTACATGCATTTCAGAGCTCTCCTGGTACTGGGGCTGAAGGCATTGGCCCACTTTTGCAGAGACTCTTTGAGGTCCATGAACGCAGGGTGCTATTGAGTTAATCTTTTCAGAAAAACGCAACAGCAGTTAGGATTTTTTTCTATTTGCCATTTGTCTGCTCATTTGCTTTAGCTTTGACTTCACGATTTAGCAACTTGGCTTGTAACTGAAATATGAAAACTTATGGAGGGAGGTTGCTGGACCCGAGTGTGGAGCAGAGCTGACCTTGAATAAGACATGCCAGTTCAGCAGAGAGCATACAAATGTGCTACACTGTATAATATGCAGAAAGGTCTTGAGGTCTCCCCCCTCACTTTAGACATCAAAGATGAGATAATGTGTTTTCATCCTTTGACATTAAACATTCTGTTACAGTCTTGGCAAAGGCGGAGAATTGTCTCTGGGATCCACTGCTATGGGAGGTCACAGAGTCAAACAGTACGGCTGGATTTGAAAACTGAGAGGAATAATTTTGTGACCAGTGCTAAAGTGTGTAGCTACACATGCTGAAATAATGATAGGGCCGTAACCTGAATGTGGAGAGAGTCAGGGAGGAATCCCTCTCTACGCCACATGGAAGCACTGCACACGTAAGCTGGTGGATTTGAGGGGTGAAAAGGCAGGGTCACCTTGTCTTGAGGTAGCAGATAAATCAGATTTGATGGACAAGACCACTTCTAATTTCTGAGAATATATGTTTCAAAGTGGGAAAGTGCAAAGTAAGTTAAGAGGTCCTGGTAAAGTTTGACTATGCAGATGTGCCCCGGGACACAATTTTTGTAAGAGCAGAAGAACATTTCGGGGGGTTGGACCAAAGGTTGGATTCCTTTTTGTGGATTTATAATAACTTTGAAATGCTTACTATTGTTTCTGGATGTTTGTTAGAAATCAGGAGGTGGAAGTGAAATCTTGGCTTTACAAATTTCATGAGAGTTTGACTGACTTAGCTCATAACCAAGGAAGAGAAGCACGCAAAGATTGTCTTTTTCAGCAGAGAACTGAAGTGAGATGGATGTATGGTGAAACAGAAATGTGGATCTGATGCTTTAGGAAAGAGGGTCATCCGCAAAAAAAGGTTGCTGTTCAGTTTTGTAGAGCCACGTAGCTGCGTGCTAAATAAGCAGCGATGGCTCCATCAGGCAGCTTGTTGAGTATGGCCAGGAGAGTATTTTGCCGTTCCAGGCAGAGTAGTGGCTGTGAGAGTGGGAGCGGACTCTGTTGATCTTTTGTTCCAAACCACATCCCAAGTGAAGCTTTCCTATTGTTTTCCTTCCAGACCTGTTGGCAACAACTCTAGCTGCTTCATGCCCTGACATAATAGTGATCACGTCTTTTCCTCGTGCTCCAGTCAGTTTTCCTCCTGTCCAGTGGGATTCAGTACTAGATATTTTATCAATGTGATAGTGTTACCATACATTTTTAGTTACCGTACTTAATTTCTTGGAGGGCTGCCTCCAAGAGCTGTAACATTCTGTAATTGTTCGGCACACCTGTTTCCAAATACCTCAGTGTGAAACTATTTGTTTTTTCCTGTGAGAAGACTATAGTACAAGTTCTGTTAAGTCTTTGACACCTAGCCAAAAAATACACCATTCATTTAAACTTGAGCATTAAAGGCTCTATTCACACATGTACAAAAAAGGATATTTCACACTTCTCCAGTAGAATTTTAAATGGAAATGTGAGCGCATTAAAATATCACCTAGTCCAGCATTGCAATGGGTAGCTACAGGATGATATGTTGAAACTGAATGCACAGAAGATGGAAGTAAATGAATAGTATATATTTAATATTCCTGATACATAGCTTTACAAAAACTGACAACATGAAATACGAGGACAAAGGACAATAAAGTACCTTCCTGTGACAACTTCCAGAACCACTATAGTGGTTTATGGTCTGGGAAGCATCGCATAATATTACCTCTCTGTCACAAAGTGTGTCCTGCTGTACAGGTTATAGAGTAGCACTAGCATTTCCACTAACTGCCAGGCTTGCTGTTTATGCACCAGGGTTGCCTCAGAAAAGTTCAACGATAAGTGAAATTATCCTTATATGCATATCGGGAAGTTTTTAGATCCTCCCATGCAAAAGATTTCACTTAAACATAAGGTGGCTATTAGTAGTAGCAGTACTTATAAAGTTATCCAGCCTTTTCAATATTCAATCATGCCATTTCATTTTATCACCTCCTGATATAACAGAAGAAAAACTGTATCTGAGAGGATTACAATCACGGTTTCCCCACGTTAGGCATGCTGATGGCCCAAGAGCACAAAAGGGGTTGAATACCTGCCTACATTTGCTCTTTCAGTATGAAAAAAATGTGAGCTAATTGGCTACCCACATTGCCTAATTGCAGGAGTTATTAGTGCAGCAGAAGCTAAATCAGGTTGCATTTGAAATGTGCTTGTTAAACACATGTGTTTCTTCTGGCTGGGAGGATGACTATGTGTGCACGATGCATATTTATACGTACCCTGAAGCTCGTCCTCTTCCATAGGGGAGGTGTCTTGTAAGCCATCCTAAACCTAGTTACTTCACCCTGGGGGAAGTAGTTTTTCCTCTATGTTCAGTAAACATATTGATATTTCTGTCACTTCTTGAAGACATCAAAGGTAAAGGGAACGAGCGGATGCAGATCTTCTGTCTTCTTAAAGCACAGACACTCTACTGTTAGGTGCGTAAGGAGCACAATATATATATATAGCATCACTTGATGTGACCTTTCTTTTAGGTTGAGAACAGCAACAAAAAAAAAAAAAGAGAGAGAATAAATGTAAAACTTCTGTGGAAGACTATCGAGTATACATCTCCTTTTGCAGTCCATGCTGAGCTTTGACAATAAAATGGCTTCCCAACTGATTAGAAGTACAGTGCATATTACACAACCAAAAGGTGTCACAATCTGAAAACTACATACTCTTTTCTCTATGCATGAAGAGAATTAGCTCAGATTATGATCCAGAAATGCAATTGAATAGCTCACCCTGATTTGGGCTTTATACTGCACACACTTCTAGATCGATTCTAATAAATGTGTCCCTGGCAGCCAAATTTCAATCTCAGGTCTTAGTAAAGTCAGTACACCCCCAAACATTGCAGCATAACCTCTCAAGATTATGGCTGCACCCCAGAATTTCATCTTGTATTTCATGTATCTTGAAAGTAGAGTAGTTCGTTTTGGTTGCAAAGAAAACAACAAATTTGAATTGAGTGTAACCAATGTGGAGTTGAGCTTTAAGAAAGATTAGAACGTACTTTGCATTTCTATCCATGAGGTTTTAGCTCAGATGATCAGTACTTTAAAAATATCTTCATTGATAACGAGGTCATATCTTTTATAAGAAATTAGAGGGATGATCACAGACTTGCATAACATATTGCGCCCGGAGTTATTTTATGATACAAGAAGCTGGGGGAAGGGCAAATTTGAGACATCATGCAATTATTTTATTGACTAACCCAGAAGGAGTCGAGCTCATGGGAAATGCAAGAGGGAACCAAATTCAGAGGACTCGGGGTAAAGTTTCCAAGCAAGCCCATCAGTACGAACTGCACAGCCTATTTTGAATGGGTGCATCACATGCGGCCATGGGATGCAGTTTATTTTTCAGAAATAATTCCTTCTTTTTCCATTTTTGCACCCAGGAGAAACTCAAATACTAATAGAAAGTACATACTTATTAGGCCCAATGTACATATCCACTCTGTTCTGCCCTATTTTTTAACCCATCCTAAAATATTGTGAGGTTATATAATGCAAATTCATTCCAAATAGAATGCATTTTGAATACAAGTTAATTCCAAATAGCGTGCATTTCACAGCAGTGTTTTTCAGGAGCAGTCCTTCCCAAACAAATCTCCAGTAGGATGGAAGCCATTTAGCAGTGATTAAAGCCAGATTGCATTCTATACAAGGGTCCTGTAGCTGCTTCTACAAAGTCAGGGAGAAAGTAAGAGGCAAGCAGGAATCTCTTAGATGTATCATGGCTCAAAACCCCCAATGCTGCTGGAGATTTTTCCTGATCCTCTGTTACATATACCTCTGTTTTCTAAATAAATGCAAAAACTACAACTGGAAAGAGTGCAGTCTTAACAAGCAAACAAAATGTTGCATTTTTTATTTGGAAAAAAAAAAGAAAAGTAAAAAAGTAAGACTCTTGAAAAGTTTTGGCATGAAGGTGATGAAAGCTGAAGTCATTTGTTTAGCCCCAGAACAGGTATGGTACTGCTCCAGGAACGTACCTCACTTCTGAGCTGGAAGGACCACCTGTAGGGATGAAAGGGCACTTCAGGACCCAGGTCCATTCAGTCCTTGGCATCCCCACTGAGAGTTCCTATATGGGTGCCAGTGAGTGCCAGTCAAGCTAGTGGTTTTATGATGTGGACAGGCATCCAGCAGGGACTTGACTGAGTCAATATTGTTTTAATAAAATTCTTCTGGTATATAAAACTCTACTAAAAACTCACAGTGCTATGGAATCAGCACTTTGAGTCTTGATGTGTCTGTGGAGAAATGAAAGTTAGCACAATCGGAAAAAAGCTGCAGTCTGCTGAAAATCTATCCAGCTTGGGATCAAGTTTTTTTCTCTATGCCTTTATCAGATAAAACTTGCATAAATGCAATATGCTTTTACACCGAAGCAGAGGATTTCTTCGATGAAAAAGGTCATTAAGTCATCCTGCCATTAAGAAATGACAATACTTCATGATGCAGTAGAAGTCAGGAAAAGAAAGGTGAAACAATAGAGAAAGCGAGAAGAAAAAAAGATTCTTCCCAAACCCTAAAACAACCAACATGTTCCCAACAGCTTGGACTTTGCTTGACTTCTGTGAAAAATGAAAGTTGGTTATCAGAAATTGCCTTCCTCCCCCATGATACAGAGCTCGAAATTATTCCTGCGTTCTACTCAGTTAGATTAGCTTCCAGTAATCATAAATAATAATACTCAGCATTTTTCAGCTTCAACTTATTTAATAAACAATTGTTCCCGTGTCCTTGTGTGATGCGTGTATTGTTATATTCAGTAGGGAAAGTGAAGCACATCAGTTGTTATTCCAGAGGGGAAAAAAACATGGAGTAGAGTCAGAATTTAATGCTAACTCCTCTCCCCTAATTCTCTCTGAAAAGCAGCAATTAAAGCAACACAACAAGATTTGAGCATTTTACTGCGATGACACTGAATTGATTTAAATTCCATTGTTCCAACTGGATGCCTGTACGACTTCAGTCAGATCACCAAATTTAGCCCTGCTGTGAGCTTGTGCAACTCCCACATAAGTCACTGGGAGTTATGGCTGGGTTATACCAGGCCTAGACTTGGCACTGAGAAAACATCCCTCATGATAATGAAGCGAACTGATTTCAAGTGAATGCTAAAAATTCCTGGCAAAGTAACGTTTCTCTCTTCCTGCCAAGCGTCATCAACATTATTTTTTTGGGTGGATTCAAATCTCTGAGAGCAGAGTTTTCCATTACACGTCCCTAATTGTTAAAAATTGGGCCTGCTATAATACTTGAGAACTAGTCTGTTTAGTTGTACTTGTTACCATAACACCAGAGTGAAATACTGCTTTTCTCTCAGCTGGTTAAGCCGCAGAATACAGTAGCAGCCGTCCCAGCAATGTCAAGGCATTAGACAGAGGCAAAGCAATCCACAGTCAACAGAATGAATGGAACAATTCACACTGTTGTACATAGATATAGAGGTTAAACCCAAACACATGAAAAAGTGATGCTGGAAGCACTTGGGAACAGCTGGGCCAGATGAATAACTCAATTGGATGCCATGAGGAACAAATTAAACAACTGACTGGAGACCAGGCTGCTCCTGTGACAGACACTTTAATCAGGAAGTCAAAAGCTGATTGACAAGATGAAAAGCTGGATGACATGAAAAATGGAAACAGAAGGAACAACACAAGAAAAGGGCACCCTGGGTCAGCATGCTGACAAAAATAATCAAGTACGACAGGCCATAATCCAATCTTCGAATGTTTGGCATGGTGCTAGTTATGAGAGTCTGCAGCCAAGAGGAAAGAAAACTATTATTAAGTGAAGGAAATTATCTGCCTTTCTAGAACTCACTAGTATGTGTTCATCAGAGATTCTCTTTCTACCCACAATACATTTTAGATATATTCTAGAAATAGCTTATGTTGAACAACATGAAATAAAATTAAAATAAATAATTTATGTAGAAATAAAGTACTTTTGCAGCAATATTAAAATAAGTCATTGCTTTTCCACAAACCTACAGCGAAACAGGTGTTGACACTGAGTAGGTGTGAAAAGTGAGGACTGTCACGGTATATGGGCGCTTTTTTTTTTCCCCCCTGCAGCTGAATGTAAAGCTATGGTTTTCAACTTTTCTATAGGAACCTTCTCTGACTAAACCTCGAGGCTGGCTGTGTCTGGTGCTATATTTGCAAAATGGAGGGGAATTGTAGCTGTGCCAACTGTGTACATTTAAGAAGATGTTCTGCACATGCAGTTTGGTTATGCGTCCCCCAAGACCAAGGGGCTGCAGTGTGATATTTGAAGGTAGAATTTAACCATTCACTGGCTCAAGACTCAGAAGAGCATCCCGAAGTTAGTGTCCTAAAGTCATAATCTGGTCCCTAAAAAGTAGCTTCTTTTCCCAAAAGTGCTGAAGAGCTTGTGGCAAAGAGCCACTGGTGCTTCTGGAAATCAGGTTACTTGGGAACCTTGTTTTGCACTCCCCCCCACTCTGCTAGCTGTAGAAGGACTGTGTTAGTTGCTTCAGAGGGTGTATGAAATCAGATTCTGCTGTGAACAGGGTGGATCCCAATGAGTTTACACAGAGTTTACATGAGAGGACTATTTGGTGACCACTTCAGCATGACTTCTTCCAACATCAGGATGGAGAGAGCTTCCACGTGGGAATATTGGATCTTGAACTCTAATGTTCAAAATGGGGAACCAGATGTAGGATTAGGTGGCCTTGGCAAGCAGAGCGTCTGTACATCAGGTACTCGTATACATCATTGTACACAAAGGCTTCTGTACATTGGCAAATAAAGAAGCATTGACTACAGGAGGGCACGCCTTGCTAAACTTTATTTTATTGCTCTTTCAGCTTTTGCCTTTTGTCAAAAGAGGAGTAATATGTTGTCTCCTAATTGAGCTAATGACATAGCTTTTTGTTACTGAAGTACATCTCCCTGTTTTAAAGAACAACATTGAAAAAATACTCTGAATGCCAAGCTGAATATGGAGCACTTTCTGCTAGAAAGTAAGTTACCAGTAAAAAAAATCCACCACCACGAAAAATGGGTAAAAAAGGAAAATTCTGAATTGGAGGTTAACTTATGTGTAGGTATTTTTCTCCTATCTTCTTCCTCTTTTCTTGCCTGTGTGTTTGGGACTTTTGTTACGCTTTTGTGGCTTTTAGTGTCTCTGCCTTTTCCTTTACTCCAATCTCTTCAACACCGGTCTTCTGTTGCAGTGACAGTACGGACCCAGGACCTTGTTTCATCAGTTCCCCGTTTGTTTTCCTAAACAATAGCAACAATCACCAGAACAACAAATCCTTTGCTGATACTGAACCGTGACCAGGTTGATGTTTACCACAAACAATGGCATAAAACTTCCTGGAAGTCCCAGAACTGCTGTTGAAAGAGAAAAATTGGGGTTTCAGAGGGTGTGGTAGGTTAAATGTTTCTGTTTTCTTCCTTTAGCTTTCTCTGCTCTTGCCCTGATACTTGCCTTTGTGATGTCTTTCTTTAAGGCTTTTTATCCTTGCTTTTCTTGTAATGTGTTGCAGCGGCAGGACATGCTGCGCTGTCCTCTAGGAACTTTCTATTTGTTCTTTTCTTATTTTGCTGCTCTCTGACTTGAAGATAAAGGTCATCCTGACAGGAAGCATGCTATATGCTTGCTGCTGGTGTTGAGAGAACTTATGATAAATGAGCTTTGTTCTTGATTTAAATTCTGGTAGACAGATGTTTCTGTTTTAAAGGGTCCCACTGTACTTGAGACAAGGTTTTTTCCTTTCTGCTTGAAGAAATTAAAGACTATTCTTATATACAAGTAGTGAATAAAGCTGTTTGCCCTTACACGCAGATCTCACAGTTCATGGCCATAGTGTAGGAGAAGGGATCGTGATATGTCGCAGTATATCTGCTCTGACTTAAAGGCGAGCAAGGTGAAAGAAGACTAAAGGAAGGATCTCGAATGCAGGGTTTATCAGCTTGTAGCACATCCTTATGAGATAAACACAGCAAATCTTTTATCAAGATGTTCGTAAAATTATTTGGCCAAGGGTCTGGTAAATTTATGCTGTAATAAAAAATAGTCCATTGGCTGGACAGGGGGCAGAACTTCAAACTCCCATTTCGTACAGTTTCATGGTTACGAGCCCCGTAGCCTGAATTGACATTAAACTTGCATTTTAAAAAAATGAAGTGAGGGACATGTCTGTATGTATATATGTGTGTGCATGCATGTGTGCCTGAGAGGTAAGAAGGGAGGTTTTTGTAAAGTTTTTCTAAAGATTCATCCAGAGCTTATTCATAAGAAAGAAAGAAAGGCTCCTGACTATGATGAGTTCAGGTTAGGTCAGACAGATGTTTTTCCCCAGTTAAAAAGAGCTGTTTTATACGGGTGCTGCATTCCAGAATTTTTAGTTTATGAATAGTTTTATTAGATGAAAGTGAGTAAGTTCTTAGTATATGATATTTTAAAGTAATTTCCAGAAGAGAGGAGTGGTTTGTTAAATTTTAGTTTATAATATATTTACTAAAATGCATGTTTCACATACTTTTACAAATAAGCTATATAAAGGGATGTAGATCCAAGGACGATCCAGGCTCAGTCCAGAACTGAAATCCTTGCAGTGTGGCCTGAGCACAGGATCAGGACCAGAGAAGCGACCCAGAGCCAGGAGACATACCAGTGCTGAAAGGATGCAGAATCTGTGCCCGGCTCAGATTAGCACCAAGCTTGCAACCAGCGGCGTTGCCAGCACACCACCGGTGTTCACACAATGAGCAGGTGAAAATGTGACGATCAGGGAAGAGAAGAGGTGTCAGAGCAGCGCAGCCCTGCTCANCTGTGCCCGGCTCAGATTAGCACCAAGCTTGCAACCAGCGGCGTTGCCAGCACACCACCGGTGTTCACACAATGAGCAGGTGAAAATGTGACGATCAGGGAAGAGAAGAGGTGTCAGAGCAGAGCAGCCCTGCTCATCTTTCCTTTGATTTACAGGTGTTAGGGACAGAATCACCAAGTCTAACTCGACCAAAGTGTAATGAAAAATGTTCTAGAGATCAACGTTCCCTGAAGTGAAACGAGAGTATTATCCTCTTAGCATATTGATATTTTAAGATCTTTTTTACATTTTGAAAAATATGCAAGGTGTAGTAGTCCATGTTAACCAATGGATGGAGATCTTTTTGCAATTAAGATGTTAAAGTTGAAGCTTTATGTAATCATGTTTAATTACAAAAGATCTCTCTGTATCTATCAGTCCGTCTATCTATAGATCCTTATTGGCATTAGGCAGTGTTGTTAACATTAACCATGAAGACATATGTTTTCCCCCCTAAAAAATCCACAGACACCTCTTTGTTAGATTTTATTCATAGCAGGGCTGATTCATAGCTCTCACACAGCTGACAAATGAAATAGAAAAGTGTGCACTATCAAAGCTAAGGGAAATAATGGGTAGCCATTGACCTCGCTGCAGTTTGTTCAAGATCTCTTTTTACAGTTTTTTTAAAGGAAGTTACACTGCCTGTTTGAAGAGACCTGGTGGCCAGACCCCCAAAAGTTTTAAGTTATCAGGGAGTGACCAATATTCAGTCCCTGATTCTGGCTTTGGTTCTATAGTCTTGATACTCTGGCAGGAACATCATCTATTGCTTTCCTTCTGAGAACAGGCATGTACAATGCGGCTGCCACACTGTCTGGCCTAGGTGCCCACCGAGGTGCCCTACACTGCCACGCCAATCACTTACACACTGGATATCCCAGACCTCCAGAAGGTAAAAACCTTCTTAAACTTGGTTCCCTTAATCAGGATAAAGAAGGTACAAGGAAACAAAACCTGCAGATTTTACAGAACAGTCATGTGCATCACTTAGTCTGGTTTTGGTAATGCAAAAAATATATCCTTGCATATTCTTCACCACCTCTAGT
Source organism: Steatornis caripensis (assembly GCA_013398225.1). Taxonomy (NCBI): domain Eukaryota; kingdom Metazoa; phylum Chordata; class Aves; order Caprimulgiformes; family Steatornithidae; genus Steatornis; species Steatornis caripensis. Next base: position 61,186 of record VZSC01016541.1, on the reverse strand, counting down.
CCTGCAATGAGACAGGGTATTATTTAAGCTGAAGCTAGCAGTGCTGGGGTGCCTTGATTTTCTATGGCAGNTCCCTTAATCAGGATAAAGAAGGTACAAGGAAACAAAACCTGCAGATTTTACAGAACAGTCATGTGCATCACTTAGTCTGGTTTTGGTAATGCAAAAAATATATCCTTGCATATTCTTCACCACCTCTAGTCCTGCAACGAGACAGGGTATTCTTTAACCTGAAGCTAGCAGTGCTGGGATGCCTTGATTTTCTATGGCACTGCGTTATTTGCTGATTGAGGGACTTTGCCTTTAGTTCTGCATACTTGACTTGAAGGTCTGCTTTTATTCTGTAAACTTTTATGACCATCTTGCAAGGCCTTTGTCCTGTGAGGCATTTATTTCAAAGCCACGCTCATCACTCGGTATCTTTGTTCAGTTCTTAGTATGCATAATAACTTGTCCACTGTCCAAAGGGCTCTCCCTGATGATGTTCAGTTGTTCCTGGCTTACCCATGTACGTATGCCCATGCTAGGTCAAAGACTGGATAGTTTTCAGACTGACAATCTCATAATATCGACCATGATTCATAAGCTGCATAATTACAGATACCCCTCCCTAAAACATTGCAACCACTATGAAATAATTTTGAAACTCCTAGCAACATTATCACTTCAATTTTCCTCTGAACTCGCCCATCTGCTTATTAGCTAGACACAGATCTGCCTGACTTGAGAAATCAAAGAAAAAGAAGGAAGTATGGTCCAGAATTTAGGACTCTGCTTGGCTTAAAAGACTGTCCTTTAGCAAGTAACTTGGAGTTGGATGCAGAAAGGAGCTCAGGCAACATGGCATCCAATGCTTATTCAATGTAAATGGCATCAACAGTTCTTCATCAGGTTCCTAGACTGCCCGTGCAGTACTGCCCATACACTATGGGAGGAGAGTCAGGTGTTTCAGGATGGGAACAACAAGTGCCAGCTCACAGGGCAAGGCTGTCTAGCAGGTACTGCTGATGAGGGGACATGGGCGTAAGAGCACCTTCCCCCCTTGACCCAGAGGCACTGAACCCATGGAGCTCTAACGACCAGGCTGCAGCAGACTGCCGGGCCTGAAATCCTCCTATCAAAAATATTTCACTTGGGCTGGAATAATTAAATGTTAATTGGCCAGAAAAAGTGAGAGAATAAGTATGACTTCATAGTCCAGTAATTATGACACCCCCTGAAGAGAAGGTTAGGGGAAGAAGTCTGGGTCCCAGTCCCTGATTTAATGACTATCTCACATTTTCTTTACATACATGTGTGTATATGTAATATAAAATGTATTGATTTACTATGGTAAATCTAACGATGTAACATTAAACAGCCTTTAAAGCAGGGACAAAACTCAGGTCTCCTTCCTTGGGGAATGCTCTAATGACAAAGCAGTGGAGTCGTGCTTATTCTCTCATTGGCCCAATTAATACTTTGTTAGTCCGAGCACACTGGAACTGCTTCAAAACAGGGTTGCCAAAGCCCTCCTTGTGTATACAATATGGTCCCACGGTTAGAGAATTCACAGTGGGAGATGCGAGTTCAAATCTTCCCAAACAGAGGGTAGAATTAAATCTGAACCTACTAAAGACTTGGTGAATACCTCTAACTGCTGAGTTACAGGGTGTTTGGGGGAAGGTCAGACAGGGCTTTCTTCTGGGCGTTCTTTGGGGGTTGTGTAAAAACCAGCTCAGTCCAAGAGGAGTGCTCCAAAATGCCATCCCAATTCAAACCCCGATGGGCAGGGCAAAGAGGTGTCCTTCAGCCGTAGACAGGGCCCATAGCAGTACAGGCTACTTGCCGCTGTGATAACTTGAAGTCCTGGGCAAGTCTAAAGCAGACTTTCAAATATTTAACAAAGTTGCTGGGAAAAATGTAGGCACTCTGCGTGCCTTTAAACTGCATACAGACTAGTAGCCAACAGGAGATTCTGTGGATAGAGAATTCATCATTCACAGAGGCAATGAGGCGAGATTTAAGCAGTTAAATCCTGTTGAAAGTTTGCCATTATGCCATGGACAGACATTAATTTAGCAAACGACTGTGTGCTTTAACAAATTGCCGTCATTCACCTGTTTGTTTTTTCCCTTTGCCGGTATTACTACTCTCATTACTTTCTGTGAGCACTTCTTAACCTGGAACAGGTTCAGCTTACAGAGCTTTAAGAAGTGGTTTCAGATAGTGTGACTGAGCTTAAATGCCACAGGAGGTGTGAACAACCAGTCAGCCAGTAGTAACTTTTGCGTTTGGTGTGTTTGAGAGCACCTGAGGTGTGGTATTACAACACATCCGAATCGGGAAGAGACTGTCTAGGGCCTTACTGTATCTCCAAGTTATTCATATGCAAAACAGAGTGATAGGTCTTACTGATTTCTTTCACTTTTGATGGACATTAGAATAAATACACTGAGACTTTTATAGCAACAACAGAGATCAGGTTTTGGGACAAAAATGTCTAACAGTATAGTTCAACATGCTGTGGAAAGGACATTTTTTATTGGGAATAGCCCTGTATTTTGTGGAAGCTTGTGTCCTCCATGTAGAACAGATACAACACAGGCATCAGTCAGACAAGCTTTCCCCACCTAAATTGCCATCGTAGTTCAAAGGTTTAGTCTAGGAATCCCTCCTGAGATGCTAAAAATAGTTCGGTATAGTGCTGCTTTTACCAGGGTGCCTGCTTACTGCCAGCTGAGCTGCAGACAAGTCTCTAGTAAGACCAGGAACAAAGGAGCTGCTGGCTTCTGATGGGCTCCCAAGAACCACTAACTGACTGAGATTTTCAGTCACTTTGAACTACTACCAGTGAATGCGCTCTGACCGGCAGCGCTGTTCTGGCAAAGCTTCCCTTGCAAACGTGCTATACTGAAACAGGCCTGACTTTCTTCCAGAATAATGACTCTACCTGAAGAGCTAAATATCGCAGAATGGATGAGTACTCTCATCAACTGTGTAAAGGTCCTAAATGAAAAAGTTCTCTCCCTCTCTGACGTGACTTCTCCGAACAGACACATCGTCTCATTAGAATCAAGAAGCATGTGGCCATTGATTTCAATGAAGGACCTGGTGGTTTTCCTGTATTATGAATTAGCATCAGCAAAAATTCTGGCTGATGCAGAATGGTTACAGGAAATGCTACTAACTGTAAAACGGAGTTCTGCATTATTTTAAGCATTTTCTGTTATTATTTTATAGTCTTGTAATCTTAACTGTGACTGGCTGAAACACACGGCACAAGGGTGAGATAAGAAAAACTCCAAAGGTGATATGAACGCCTAGAAAGGCCACCTTTGTTACTGTGTCTGCAACTTCTCTGTACGAAGGACTGCCTTGTTCATGTTCTGCTTACAGTAGTTAACTGGCAAAACTTGTGTTTGTTTAATTAAAAGAATTCAGAAACTATTTCTGCTTTTGAAGGATCAACTTGAGATACTTTAGGCCTGATTTTGAAAGGTGCTGAGACCCCATCAGTCCCCACTACCGTGTATGAGCAGTGGGTGCTGAGACCCTTACGAGATGATTGTTGCTTGAGCTCTTACCTCTGCACATACCTCTCCTGAAATTACAACTTTGCAAATCCATCGTAACTTCTGAGAATTTTGCAACAAACTGACAAATTAAATAATTGCTCAATAAAATCAGGCCCAATTTCTGTATTGCTTTACTCTTCAAAGTCTTCTGAACACACAAGGAAGATGAAACTGCCTGGTCCTAGTTCTGGAAACAGATTTCTTAATTATCCATTGCAATAGAGTAACCATCTAATTAGATCAGCCAAAAGTAACACTACATAGCTTAGGAGAATGAATGTAAGATTTATATTAGAGAGGCAGTGAGTGTGGGAGGGCAAAGGAAATGACCTGAAGTGGAATTCTGGCCAGGATAGCTTAAGCTAACAGCCCTTGTGAAAAAATATCACAGGACTTACTATTACCATTGTTGGGAGGAGGGTGATGGGATGAAGTATTCATCATCTTGTGCCCGTTCCAAATCAAGGCATATCCAGCCTTCTTAGCATTATGCTAGGGCAGAGGCTCAGTACTGACTCAGGCATTACGGCATCCGTCAGCCCTTGAGGCTCTATATGCCAGCCTGGCAGACAGTTCTCTCTTGCTTCAAACTGTCAACAAGAAATATGCGTTACCATGCTTGAAATGTTTTTGCAGAAAATCACAAGTAGTGCAACATCCATTGGGAATGCAGCTTAACCACAAGATGTGGAGCACCGGCTTTTTCGGGCAAAGGCGCTAGGGCAGACGCTGTAGCTGAAAATGGCGACTGTGGGACGTTTACCTCCCTTGGTGACCGCCTGACACTGCACCTATGACATTTTTGGACATTAGAAATGTGTCAGGAATGGTAGTCTGGACTGGCGAATGTTTTGCCTCTTCTGTCCAGGCTGTAGAAGTGTTGCCGTCCTGGCTTCCAGAAGAAAAGTTTTGCCAAAGTTGTGGCTCAAGCAGGAGTTCACGCTTGTTAACACAGCCTGTTTCTTGTATGCCTGTGAGGGAATATTAATGAAAGCAACAGTTCAGCAAATTTGCAGTTATAAGATGGCCTAAAATTTACTTAAGCAGTTCAAGAAGCTTTCTGAACTTGAGCAGCTATGCAAGGCCTTTTTTTTTTTTTTTCCACTTTTTAACACAAATTTAGCGTTTGGTTAGTTCATCAGATAGTACAGTCTCGTACAGGCGTTCTTAAACATTTTCTTAGTGTGAACCACCCCTACCAGACAAAAATGTACAAGCCACTTCCTCCCACAGCAGTTGTTTACATGGAAAACGAACATTAGGAAAGTATTTAAGGTATTTTTAGCTGCCTTTTAACACAGTCAAGGAGCACTGTGGTCTCGCTATATGATGCTGTGAGCTGATGTATAGCCATGCAGCTGTAAGTAGGCGGAGATGGCCAAGATCCTTGGGCAAGTCTCATCTCCAGTTATTGACTAGCAAAGCAGTTTCCAAGCGGTGAGGCAGCTCACCAGGGAAGTGTGAGCACACTGCTGCGGGGGCGCAGGGCAGGACCACACTGCTGGGATGAGCCTGGGTCTCGCCCACAGCTCCCAGAGAGGGACAAGGGTGCTGGCTCACCCAAGCAGCTCTGGAGGGTGTCACCGTGGTCCGGGTGGGTGCATTCGGTCTGGCTCAGCTCTGGAGCTGTCGGAGCAGACCACAGATCTGGAAGGAGTGGGAAAAGAGGTGATGAGCATCCCGGGGAGGAGGGAAGAGGCAGCAGCAGTGGCATCTTCAGAGCTTATGAGAAAGGGCAGAGGGCTAGTGCAAGCAAGCCATGCAGTTTTTTCCAAGTGAGGACGAGCTACAGATCACTCATCTGCATGTTATTTGCATTGCAGAAGGTTAGCTGTAGCAAAATCATGGGGATTTCTCAGTAAACGTAAGTGATCTGAATATATACATGGAGAAGAAATGTAGACAAGAAATCCTAAAATACTTTCCAAAGCTAAGGAGCTGGCTTATGCATTTATCTTAATGCAACTATCCACCTCCACATCTACCCCAACATGTCATCCCCTCTGTAGTTAAAACAGTAGAAGATACTAGAAGGGAAAAAAAAGACCCAGCAGAAACTGAAAATGGGTATTACATTGGCAAATGTAATTTCTGATGTTGGAACTGACTCATAAGACTCATAAAGTGACTCATAAGATGGTTTTTCCAATTCTCGCCAGAGCAGCCGTGACATCCCTTTTACAAGGTGGCAAGCTCCAGCTGCATTGTTTCACATCCCAGCACATTGTCGAAGGCAGTTAACATTTTTAAGTTACTTTCTAATGAGTTGGGAGAGGAGCTCAAAATGATGATGGAGTAACCCCAATAGCTCACCCAACATGTATTATTCTTTTTTTTTCTTTTTTGTTAAATCTTACGATTGTTGAGATCAACTGTCTAAATTGGAGGAAACTAAGCTTGTCTTTTTTTGAATACATGACAATACTTACAGACGACGTAAGTGCATTTGTTTTTCTATTCTTCTCAAAGGCGGTGCTTCTAGCAGCCTGACATTTAATCCACCCACATCAGACGTTACTGAGAGTATTGTCATGGTGCTATTTAAGCTTCCTAGCACAGTCCAAGGGATTTTGGTTCAAATAAAGCTCGCAAGAAACGTCACCATTTACTAAGTCGCCAACACCCCTCACTGTGACACTGGAGGTGCTACAGAGTCTCCTCACCAGCTTAGCTTTTGAGCTCTACTGGGATAGCTGTATATGGGGGGTAATGTACTCAAATACACCTGCCTTATCGCTTATGACCAAACATTATAGGTGCCACTGCTCTGTAACACAGCGACCGAAACTGCAAAGCTTCAGTATCGAAATAAGCCTTATAGGTGAAGTGAAGAGTTATGCAATACAGAATTTGCATCTGTGGTCTTTTTTCACTGAAGTCTTCTATCATTTTCAAAGTAAAAGCTGTTTTTAAAGGAAACAAGTGTGCTTCTCTTTCAGAATCAGCTGAAGGCTGCAAGCGCTTGAAGGACCTGCTACAAGGTGTATACAAAGAGACGTTTTCTGGGATTTTCCCTGACAATAATCCCTGTAGAAGGGAAGCACGGTCTAGCGGCAGCTTTTATGTTAGAGCAAGTACCTCGTTATTGTAAACTCCGGCAATGAGGTTATAGGAGTTGATAGGCGAACAACTTTTATCAAGCTGCAACAGCTCTTTCCATGGCTGTCTGAAAATGCGATCAACATAAATTGGATAGGGAGGGTGGGATCACATATTCCAACAAGTTAAACTTGTCAGTCTGTAATGCACATAAATGACATAAAATATAATTGCTTTTGAATTTGGGCCCCTTCAGGCTTCATGTTGATTGAAGAAAAAAGAACCAGATGTTTCTTCAGCAGGAATCACAGAGGCAAGATAAATATTCTCTGGTCCATGACATTTTATAGAGTTTCCAAAAGAAACCAATTCATTATTTAATTATTGGGTGTGTTGATCATGTAAAATATAATTGGCCCAGGGCAAATAGCAGCACAACCCTGGGAGCTGGCTCACTGAGCTTGTATAATATACTTTTTGCCAACATTTTTTTCTTATGTGAAAACATTGTAAGATGAATTAATGCTACTTAATCTTTCTTCCAGTGTTTCATAAATAAAAAAGGCTCAAAACATAGACTTTCCTCCTTTCTGATCACCACCTTGCACTAGCAAGTAACTTGGAGACAGAAGAGCTAGTAGCAAGCATAAATATTGTGATAGGAAATGATAGCTTTGTTTAACTAACATCACTTTAAAGAAAAGGCAATCTGTTTAAAACAACCACATTTAATCCTCAACTCTGTGAGGAATTCCTCACGGTACGGACAGCAAAGAACCAGTTCTTCCCGTCAGCACAGTGGGGTGGGTCTGGAAAAAGGAACGTGGTACAGGATTTACTGGGACACTGGTCAAATCTAGGTAATTAAACCGATTGAGTTGAGTTGAATTAGCAAGCTGACATAGAGTTTTCCTTTATGGTGTTTTATAAGCAAATATACAAGAAGGAGTATGCAATTTATTTAAATCAACAGCTACTTCTTAAATAATATCTGTTGTGTTGCAAGCTTTCTGTGTGTCTATGGATGTTCCTGCACTTACTCTGTGGTATCTATTTTCCTGTTAAGGGGCAGGAAGTAATTGAAATGAGGATTGAAAGAAATTCATGACTCATGCCCTCATGACTCTTCCATCTTAGCTTTCTTTTGTGCTTGTTCAGCAGCTTCTGACATCTGCGAAAGGCACACGACTTCCACTGGGTTTGCTATGATCGTACGTTCAGGCAGACTGTGGGGGGAAGCCCACTTGCCCAGACACTGCACAAAGAAAATGCAGAGAGAAAACATAAACCGTGATCCCTGCAAAAAGCGGTTTGAGATTGTTGGGATCTTCTTGTCCTTGCCATTCCTGCCAGAAATGTCCTGAGTACTCTTTCTTTTCCTGGCCTGAGATCAAATCATTCCCTCCTGTTTCTTCCAGTCTCCTCTCCAGATCCAGTGGTTCTTGCTGGATGAGATTTGTTCTGTAGTAAAGAAATGTGCAAAGACACAAACACTCGAAAATGAAACAGCAGACCCTACCAAGGAACGGATTGGCTTCTGTGCTTCTCCAAAGAAAGACAGAAAGCATTACCTGCCTGACTTTGCCCACCTCGTGCACATACTTAGAATAACGTCATGGCGGAGTTCGGCAATCCTAAATGGAATAAACTTCCCAGAAAGTCAGATCTAGTTATTAATCTGTACCCAGAGCAAGCTTGGGAGTTTTTCCTCAAAGAACTTCAGCTAGGATGAGTTTGAAGACAAGAGATTGGGAGTCTAGATGCCCAGCTACAAGCTGAGGGCCACAAGTGAGACGCTCAAAATCCCCATTTAATACTGGAATATACACCAATGCTTTTCCCCCAGCACCTGGAGTCATGCACACAGATGGCAGAGGCTTGAGGCCCACATTTTCTACTGGCTGATTTAGATTTGCTGCTTGCTTAGCAAACCTCATTGACAGGCACCTCACTCTCCCAACCACAGCCATCGAGCTGCCGAATCCATCCAGTGTCAGGGCACCCACAAGTTGGAGGGGATAATGCTGAGCCTAAATCCCATTTGTGAAGTGAGGCCTGGTACCCTCAGCTTCCTCACGCGTGCTTTTTCTTCCCTTGTCTTTGTAACACAGGAGCCCCTTGACTATGAATACGCAAGTAAAATGTTTTCAGTGTAAGAGCTCTTTCAGGATGCATTAAAAACAAAGTTCTGCCTTCCACAAGACTGAACTTTACATCTAAAATAGCTTTCGTTGGCCGTGCAAATAAAGTGTTTCCAGTGTAACAGCTTTCTCAGAACATATAAACAAGATGGAAGCCTGCCTTCTAGATGGCTGAATTTTATTCTCCAGCTAAAATGGCTATCATTGACTACATCATCTGCAGCTATATTGAGGAAGGAACTGCTCTCCATTTCACCCTATATATCATCTTACAGCGACATTTTCTTAGCTGGGAATTGCTTGGTGATTTGCCAGCAGACAAATCAGTCCAGGAAAGGGATAAATTGATCACATTCATCCAGCTCTGGAGGTAAAACCCCGATCTCAGCCAGAGTCCTGCTCGCGCTAAAAACCTGCCTGTCCGCCTGGTAAAAATGTGTCTGAGGAGCAAAGGATATGAGAGTGGGGTGGAGACAAAAATATAATTCATATTGCTATAGCTAATCTCCCTCCTTAAATTATAGGTCCAGCAGAAGATATTATTTATGAGTTTTGAGCAGTAGTTCATGGCACTGAGCCAATTTTCTTCTTTTCTACATATCCTTCTTCAGAAACCTCAAAGAAATAGCACCGAGTTTACTAACTAAATGTCTCTCTCTACAACTGGACATTTGGCATAAAGCCAGATAGAAATAATAGCTGTCTGGAGTCATGTAACTGAAAATGAAAGTTACTCCAACCAGTCTGAGGATAAAAGAAAGGTATCGGGTTTAAAAACCATAGGTGGTGTTACCATTCACAAGTAATAGTTTTTCAGTCAGGCTTTGGTCACGGAAATTCATTTAAGTTAGGAAAAAGGGCAGTAATTTGAGTGAGAATCTGTACCTTGAGTTTTAGCTGCACTTGGCCAACTTTCTGACACTTTATGCTGATTCAAATGATCACGTTAAGTAATTAATGCTTCCAAGGGACTTTGCGAATGTAATTTGTTATTACTAGTCCTCTGCACAGTGGGTAAAACTCATTGTGTCCAACTGGCATGCAATTACGCCGAGGAACAGCGAAATTCAGTGACTTGCAAGCAGGCATCTGGTGATCCAACAGCAGTGATATTTCTAGAAGGCAGCAGTTCCTAGGCTTCACGGCTGTTGGTGAAGTTCACTACTATCAGTAGATCTCTAATTACACAGTTTTATCAACTCTAGTGTCCAAGTGCAGAAACTGAGGCACTGTGCAGGTAGAAGTCAGGACTAAAATTGCTGCAGTCCAGCAATAGAGCTAGGCCAGGAGCTGAGCGTGGGCTTCCCAAATCTCAGCTCAATACCCCGTCAGCATTTCCTTTTGAAACTCCTTTAGCTGACAGATTAATATACTTTCCTGGGAAAGTTCAGCGTACGAGATTTGCACGGTGTCAGTAAAGCTTTAAATCTCGTGCTTTCGCAGTAGTCAGAGGAGCAGTGATTTTTCCAGTGGTTAAAAGGTTTATTTGCAAAACAGCGTGTTGGAAATCATTGTTCTGGTTCTTCGGCTTGCTGCTGCTGGCGTGCAGGTTAGCTGTAACCCTCCTGGTGCCGGGGGAGTTTTGCTGGTGTGCGCTCACCGTAACACAGCCTGGGATCAGGCCCTGGTGCAGTTAGTAAAACAAACCGGGAGCAACCACCAAATTGACACGGCTTCACTTGAACAAATTAAGCGAGGAATCTATTTGAACTGGGAATTAAAAGAAGCTATTAAAACATTCCCTCTGGTATTTTTATTTTGTTTACTCATGAGACCTGGCTTATGCCCCTCCGACTCACGTCGAGTCCATATTTGGAGAACTCCGCACTCGTTAGCATACTTATGCTTAGGCAAATTTTAGAGATTTCTTTTTTTTTTGTATACACAGTGCTCTTTTCTTACTATTTTTCTTTTTTCTTAAACAGTTTAAATCAGAAGGTTGCCCCTTTCATTTTGCTTTCAAAAACATGACCAAAAAGGGATCTAACTGCTTTCTTCAATTACTTGGAGCTAACGTTTCTCTTGTACTTGTTATTGCTCCCTGGCTACCACATCCCATCCTGCATCTCCTCTCGGAAGAATGAAGAAGCCGATGCTGCCTTCAAGCTGCAGCGTCGTGAGGGAACCTCGAAAGTTTGAATTTGTGTGAGTTCAAAGGAACACCCCACAGTCTGGATGCCCTAGTGAGATGCAGTGCCACAGGGCTGAGTGGCAGGTCTCTAGGGAGGGTGCTGGGAGCTTCTTCAAATTTCCAGGACTTTCTGCTAAGGCTTGAGGGCGACTGTCCCCAGAGCCGCCGCTCTCACCCAGCAACAAGCCTCTCCCTGTGGGAGAAAGGAAAACTGACAGTCCTGTGGGATTTTTTGCTCTGGTGTGATGACACGTTCTGTAACCTAAGTGTTAATGGCTGCTAATGCCTCATGCAAGCCATTCCCACCAGTTAAAGATACCAAAACTGTATTCAACATGAATAAATTTAGGATCCAAATGAATAGAATTCCTCAAAAGGCAAACCACTTAACATGGGCGCATGTTTAGGGCTATTGTGACCACAGTGCCGGGGTAGCATTGCCCTGCAGGCAGGTAGAGAAGTCACAGGCCCCATCACCTGCTGCCTCCACAGATATCTGCCCAGCCTGCCTCCTCCCTGGTAGAAGAAACCAAAAAAGAGGTTTTGGGGATGCAGGTGGCAGACATTGCTCAGGGGTGAGCTGACCTGTGACGGCAGCCAGCACCCATCTCTCAGCCCCACTGTGCAGGGCAAAGAGCCATTCAGGCAGGAGGGACCTGCAAGTCTCCAGCCAGGAGGATGAGGTATAGGCCCAGCAGCACCAGTGTAAAATCCTGCCCATCACCAGTACCCGAGGCCCTGGAGGAAGGTGTTGCGCTAGGGAGCTGGCAGAGGGGCTTACCTCATCCTGCGTGCACCAGAACTCTATGCCCATGTGCCACCTGGGTGAGGGACAAGGGAAAGGGGCAAGCACCAGCTGATGCCCTGTCCAGGAGCCAGCGAGCCTTGTTACCACATAGGGTATGGGCACGTCTCATTGACACGTCTGTTCACGGGAACTGCCCCGGGACTGAGATACCCTCAGTAAGATTTTAAAGTCTTCTAAACCCTCACTTAGCTGACACTAACCCCAAACACAGACCTGGAGGTACCTCCTTTTTCACCATCGACCTTCCAGTCTCCAAATTCTACTTCTGCTCAGGCCCAGAGGCTCCTGAGACTGGACTGGGCTGACCCACGTAGTATCTAGCTCATTCCTAAACTGAGTTCAGAGCACAAGCCGGAGGTGTGTGCAGGCAGATGTTCCAAGCAAGTGGCTGGAGACGTGAGTCGGGTGCAGAGCACAGCCGTGGAGGCTATTCTCTCATCATATTCCAGTGAAGAAGGTGCCTTCCCTCTTCCTCCTTCCGCTCCCCAGGTCAGCAGTTAGAGCACTCAGCCATGGTGTGGGAAATTTATTTTCATGTTTTCCTCTTATTCTTAAGGGATTTGAGCCTATAGCTCCCACTTCTGAGAAGAGGTCCTGACTTATTATCAGGGGCACATTTGTGGGCAGTTTCAAGCTAGTCAGGGAATAATAAAAATAACTGGGAAGCGGAGAATTCCTCTGAATAAGAATTGCACTATACGTATATTTTTATATATCTATCAGAAAGAATAAGAGAGTATATGAGAACATAGCCTAAAGTTTAGGAAGTTTGACTGGAAGGAACAAGTCCTGCTCCCAGGTATAGTTCTTTACTTTAATCAATATTAGATAAATTAGTATGGGAAAAATACTTATACAGTCATTGGAGTAGGGACTGCAATCCAGAAGCTCCTGTCTGGTTATCTAGAGGGTTGAAAACCTTCCCTTCCTCTCTTACTGTGTGACCCAATGGATCTTCAATTACAGGGAACAGTAGGACAACTCCAGCAAGATGGAGCTGCTGAGTTTTTCTTGTTCCCAAATATCCTTTAGCCTGGTAGTCAGAGCTCGCTTTCTGCCTGTAGAGATGTGAGTCCCTCAAACCTACAGGCAAGTGGCTATAGGCAGCTGCCCTGGCTTCTCCCCCTTTCCCAGTCTAACCGCTAAGGAGAGATAACCCTTCCGCCTCCTTCACTGTATTAAGACTGTCTCCCTGGCCCCTTTTTTGGATGAGGGGGCCAGCGTGCGTGCCTCTCCCCAGGGCAGGGGTCCAGGTTGTGAGTCGAGAAAGTGCGTTACTGCCTGCTGCCTGGCCTGCACAGCAACCCCAAGACAACTCCTGGTGTATCGTCTGGTCTGTTGATTCGGGGGAAAAAGGAGAAAGGTGAGCGCTGTAACCAGCTACATTCTCCTGCTGTGTTTGGGGACAGCCTGGTCTCTCGAATCCTTTGAAAATACTGTCTAAATTGTCTCAGGTATTGCTGAAAGCAAAACTTGACCTCCAGATTTTTCGCTAGTGTTCAGCTTCACTTTTTTGTCTGTAAGGAAGAGCAGTACGCACAACTGTGAGAAGAAAATAATTTTTAAAATTTATTTATGTATTGACAATACTTAAGCTGTTAGGTAAAGGGGAGCTGTTCACTTAAGCTGTTCAATTACATGTGGATATACATACAAGCAAGCCACCTCATCCGTATTGTTAGTATAAGGTAGCATTACACTTAATCCAAGTAAAGAATGTGCCTATCGTATTTTCAGCTGTGTTTTAATAGACTTTACAGCTGAGAGTGTTACAACCTAGACTGGTTATTTAATTTGGTGCTTAGATATTGTCATTGCGGTAGTGTCTGATTGCCTCACAATTTTGAGTACATTTTTTACTCATTCATTTTGTTCTGCAGAAAGCATTTATGACTTCTCATAAGACTCATAAGGTTTCCCTTAACCCAGCCCACTGCAGTCAAGAAGAAAAATGTCCATAGTATTCCTATCCTGCAGTCTGGGAGCAGAGATGGAGAGAGGCTATGGTCTGTCCAACGTCATGTACAAAGTTTCTGACAGACTAGGGCATGAATTTAGCTCTTTTGAGTTTATACTTGTCTGCTAGGTTAAGCTGAGCTGGTTTCTTTCTTCCCCTCTTACAATGTTTTTTCTGTGATTTGTAGAAAGTCTGACTATTATTCCTTAATAGTGTTCTGAATAACTTTATAGGTATTGTTTCTACAGTATTTAAAATAATGTAAATGACTCAGAAGAAAAGGAATGGCAAAAGAGCATGGAGATGCAGATGTAGATCCTAAACTTGTCATCCTGGCTGTCTCTGGAGTGCATGAAAAAGTGGGAACTGGAACATGCTTTTTTTACAGCCTGGCATCCAAATGTTGTCCAAAGAGGAATGGAAGGAATTAGAGAAGGGGATAAATTCTTGCTGCCACATTCATCCTTTGTTTCCTTCTTGTTGAAAGCAGGGCAGGACTATAAGTGAAAAAATCGTGCTGAGAGTAGAAAAGAGTTAAAACCACCAGCAAAGAACTTCCTTATCTGTTCACTCTGTTTCCCTCCACGCAGAGAAACATGTCCCAGTGCAGACCTCTAGCACAGAATCACTAGTGTGGGAGAAAGATAAGTTTATTACATTATCATACTGAATCAGTACAGAATTGAACCTGTCCTTTACCTAGTGCCTTTGCCAGGGAAATTTGAAATTAGTCATGTCATGGGGGCTTCCACCCCTCCTTTGACATTATATTTTGAATGGACCAAGTTAGTTTTCTTAGTTGTTCTTGCCATTACAGCCACGTTTCATTTAGGTTTTGGCTGTCATTGTCCTAACCCAGTAACTCAGTCAAATCCCTACATGGTTTTAAAACTGAAACCAGAAGTAGGTCAAGTAAGTCTGACCAAAAACTGATGAAAATTATTCCCTGTAGGAAATGGGCGAAATTGTACTGACCAACAGTGGTGCAGAAAGGCTGTTTTTACATGGGCACCCCAACCTTACAGCATCAGGCTGTATTGCCAAACATTCATCATATTGTGTGTGGCAAGATACTGGTTTTGCGTGTATTTTGCTGGAGATCCTATCGTGTTGTGGGATGCTCACAACACATCACTTATATTATGACGAGCTAAGGTCAGTGCTCCAAGCCCTGACTTTATTTTCCCTTACTTCATTCTTTTACAAAGCTACTTAAACCCAGGCTTAGAAGAGTTCTTCGCTGTGCAAAGATGCAATAGATGTCTAGTGGAAACTACGCTAGACACCAGCTCTCATGATTTTCAGTGGAAGTTAGGCATCTCCTGGCCTGCTTCTTTCCATAAATCTGCCTAGACCGTTATTTGCACTCTCAGACATACATGATATGTTAATTTTCATTTAAATAACTTGAGAGCTTTAACAGCAATGGGAATCAGACAGATACTTTTGAAAACATTAGCTACTGTCAGGTAAAAACAGACAAGCAGGTGCATTGGTAAAGATCAAAGTATTGTTGCAAAATAGTATTAACTGAATAATTCCCCTCATGTAGTCAAGGGGTCTTGACCGGTTTCACCAAAACTATTCCCTAAATCAACATTGTAAAAGCAGGAGGATCTGTGCTCTGCTTTCACAAGGCAAGGATGACCTTTCTTTTGTATTTCTGGAACGTCATAATACAAATGAGATTTCCACCCTTGATGGAGCTGAAGAAACACTGTTATGTTACTACTGTGCCTACTGCTACGGGAAGTGTTCCCACCAATCTCTGAGCAAGAGCTTCTATATTTTTGGGGTTTGTTCTATGCCTTAGAGGACCCTGCCAATATATAGCACATAAAACCTAGATTTGCATGATAAGATGACAGAAAAAACCCCAAATCCCTAATAAGATTGCTTACAGAGCTTTAGTACAGCAGAAAACAGTGATTTCAAAACAAAACTTCAATTAAGGATAAAAATAATTCTGCAAATAATACTGTATTTGCATGGGAAATATGCAAAATATCATCATGCAATTGTAAATCAACCACAGAGCTGTCAGACATAAAAAAATAAGTTAATTCTGCCGTTAATATTACTGCACGTTATAAATATTAATCGAATGCCATTCAACATTAGTTTCATTATTGTTTAGCCACTGTTTTAACTCCCCCCCACCTTTTCAATTGACAAATAATTGGCTTTCTTCTGCTCATGTCTGTTCTCACAAAGTAGATTTATATGGAAAAGAAACAAAAGATCATACAAAACAACTGAAAGGACTAAATAATTGTTCCTAAACACACTGCAAGATTGCCCTTTTTACCTAAGTTTGATAAACCATGAAGCGAAGTTTTGGACTGCTGGCCAACCTCAGTCCGGCTCTAGGCATCCACCCGCACTGAGGAGAGTATATGCCATCCTGCGCACCTAATGTGTATCATGGGCGCTCTGACCAAAATTCATGAAATGCCTGAAGAAAGCTGACAGACTGCCTGTGGGAGAAACTGTCTGATTTTCTCATTAGCAAGAGCTAAAGGGTCTGTATCAGGGCCTTTCATGTGGTAAAAAGAACTCATTAATTGCTTAATCCTGTGGTTGCTATTTATGTCATTATTTATTAATATTCTAGATTCTGACACTGGGGCAAGTTCTAGTCTTAGTTAAATTAGTAAATTAATAGTAAATTTTAAAAGTGGCTCTATTCACTAGTGTTCTTTTGGATTTCTTCTAATTAAAATAAAAACCTAGCCCATTAGAGGGTTTCTTCCCCATAATCACAAGTGCATGTATCGCTTTTTGTGTAAGTGCAGTATTACATTGCACTGCTGTAGGGCAAATGCCTTCGCAGGTATTAATGACTTTGTATTGAAACAGAATGCGAAGTTGATAAATACAAATCCGTTTTATAGACATGAAGGTGAACGTGCTTAGACAGTAACTTTGCGTGCTAGAGGGCACCATACTGAGTCCATGCAGAACCTAGGAAAGAAACCAGAATACTAGCCCTTGCTGTAACCACTAACACATTTTCTTCATCACTGAACTTTATTAGCTCATCAGCAGAGATAGTCACACAGGCCAGCCTTGTACAGCCGTAAACAACTTGGCTCTTATTTCAAGCACATGTGAAATATCGTGTTTCGGGTTATGTATGTTTTTGTGTCATTGAGAAATCCAGTCATCACCTTGAAGAGTGAGTTATGTTTGTACAGCACTTCAGTCCGTGATTGTTAGACCTCTAGCGACCTAATCCAAAGTGCTGAAAAAGACAAGACGAGAACAACCTCATGTGAGCCAATCGGTGTGCGATGGTGCAAGTGTTGGTCCCCTGTCTTCACCCCAGGTAACCAGCAGATACCGTACTTTAGCCAAAGACATGTTATTGAGCACCATACAAGAGTAACTAGATGAAAACTTGGTAAAGACAGGTGATCCTATTGTTCCTTGTTCGCTTCAAAAGCATCAAGTGATTTTGCCTTTCCTTTATGAATCTGAGAATGGAGAGTGAGATATATTTACACATTAAAAGTGCGGTGCTTTTTCCTTAATTTTTTTCGTCTTCGTTCTCTCACCATTATTATGAAGTATGTAAGTAGCAAAGGGACAAAGGCTAAGGATCCCCAGACTCAATGAACTGGCTTCTCTGGAAGTGCAGGCAATCACTTTCCGTGAACTGTTTCAAAAACACACCTGGAGTCTCTGTGCTCTGAGAGCTAATAATCTTTTCTGATTTTCAGCCCAAAGTTATTCAGGCCAAATTATAGCAACTTTTTACTGTACCAGTTTTACCTAATGAGCTCTTCTCCCTCCTAGTGTTTATCCTCAGATGTAGGCAGAAAGGAGTCATCACCCTCGCGGAATTATTTTGCAATGCTAAAAGAATTAAGATCTTAGTGTCTGTTCATATATGTGCTCTTCATTTCCCTCATCTTCCTGGCAGTCTTTCTTTGCCTGTACTTTAGTTCATCTTTGCAGACTTTGATGGCCAAAAGATGTGTTCTGTATTCTTGATGGAGCCTCACCAATACCTTCTGCGATGGCAATGGTAATTCACTGTCTCTCCTGGAAACCCCTCCACTGACACATCCAGCGATCGCATTCACTGTCCGTCACCTTGCACATGTTATCAGTCCCGACCTGCTGATTTTCTTACAATTTGGGATGTGATTATGTGGTGAGACCAACTGCTTTTTTAAGAGGGCAGTAAACACCAACATCTTTTATGTGATTGCCAAGGTTCAGCACAGTAACAGGCTCTGGCAGGATTTCAAATGGTCATTTTCTATTTCTTTAAGACAGCACAGACCAAAATATGCTTGGAAAGGTGAGCACAAGAGAAGAAGAAGGAGCACGGTTGATGCCTGTGCTATGACCTGATTAACAAACGTTACTTGTGAGAGAAACGGAGAGGTACGGAAATTGGTGGTTATCTTCTCTCCTGAACTGTCAGCACTTGCCTGAATGACACACTGATTATTATTTTAAGCACAGATGGGTATGGATGACTGCTTCAGGGAGGAGCGGGCTGTGCTAAGCAGCGGTGTATGTTGTGAGTAGTGGTATTAGCATGGAACTGGATCGATGGAGGCATAGTGCCTCCGCTCACTTCTACTCTGCGTAAGCAAAGATACGACAATTTCAGAAAGATGTTTAAAATGCAGAGCTATTTCTTACATGTATCTATGTGTACATCTACTTGGTACTTACTGCATAGCTCCCCGTGTAGTGTGCCCGGTGGCTGCAAGAATTAAAGGTCTGTGTGACCTGCATGTCTGTCAGTAACAAACTGAGGACTTTGTCTCCTGCTATTTGGAAATAAATAAAAACAAGAACAGGAACACTGTGGTTAAGGCAACAAAAATAAATACCTCAGAAGTCACACAGTTCTCATCATGAGTTCTAGCAAAACACAACGCTACTTCATACACATATTTTGTTATTCTTTGGCTTGTGTTTCCTTCCTCTAACGCATAAAGGGAGTGCAAACGGGTGAATGTAACCTCAGCAGCCACCCTGGCTGCCAGTGTATGTGAGCACTGGCTGACCAGTGCACGCCCAGCACAGAGACTTTCACCCGCGAAACGTATACCCAGGTCAGGGTGTATTGGTATGTACCCATGTAGGCGCCAGGAGGTTTCTTCTTAAGGATTCATGGAGGAACCTTGACTTGGGAGACATGCAGGGATGAGGCTAGGGAGGAGGTGTCTGAGGTAACTGCAGTAAACAACACTGAGAAATATCTGGGCAATACAGAGCCCAGGAGGAAATTTAGGAAAGCTGCCAGTAATGTAGAGATCCCACAGAGCAACGTGGATTTCAGCGGGATAAAAAACCTCTCCTGAGGTTCTTAAGTTTCTCAGAGCTCCTCTACTTACGGAAGTGACACATAGATATTTGCTCCTTCTTACTTTGCAGATAAAGATATCAAATACACATGAAAGACTTAGAAAACCCCAATCAGGAAAAATAAATAAAAGTGAATTAAAACACAATAAGATGCCTATTTAAGCCTTATATGTGCTAATTATTGTGAAATCCAATTTTCCTTAGATTTGAGGTGCTACATCTTTGTTTTTCCTTGCGTTTGCCCCCATGCCATTAGCACGAACCTCTCCAGATGAGTGGTCTAAAGCCGAGCGAGTGGGACGTGGCACGTATCCCAGCAGGGCCTGGCAAGGCTTGGGAAACGCCTCTTCCCTTTCTGAGGCAGCTCCGGTGGGAACGGCTGGCGGTGAGACTCCCAAGCGCCAATGCCACAGCCTGCCCTTTTAAAGCATCAAGACGTGCCGTGTGCCTTCGCCTGGGTGCTTTCTCAAGCACAAAGTATGCCAGACGCGAGACCGAGGTCCATAATTGGAGTCACGAAGGAACAAAATTAAAAGAATCCAAGAACCAGCTCAGAATGTTTTTCTCTGCGGAGATACAGCATTTATCTCTATTGCTTGTGGCAGAGGAGGCAGGGAAAGCCATCATGGAATCAGCATACAGCGACATAAATCAACAAACAAAAATCATATTGATGTACTGGGAAACTATTCTTTCAACTCCCACTTAAGGACAATGAAATTTTATTTTGCTTGTTCGAGCTCTTTTTATTTCTTCCCATCACACACTTTTTAGCAATATTTGCAAAAACTTTGAGGCAATATTGCTACAAATACATATTTAAGATTTGATTACTCATTCTCATCCACTACCATGTGCCAGACATGCAGCCTACTCTAACAGATTACTGTTCTTAAAGTTGTTACAGGAAGGTTAAATAAAATGTTACTTTTATGACACTGAATATCTTTATGATGTTTTAGCTAAATCATATGCTGTTTGGTGATGCCACAGATGTGCCAGGTATTAAAATCAAACTGGCAAAATGTCATCAGTCCTTTACTCAAGCTATCGGGTCTCTGATCTCTTAAGCACCTACCATTTGTTTTACCGCACCTCAGGAGCCCGTCCCTGCCACACTTCCTTCTGCACATGTAAGGACACAAAGCAAAATCAAAACATGCCAAAACCGCTCCAATAGTAAGATCAAAGTCTGAACTGAAGCCACCAAAAATCTTGATTATCCAAATTCTCGTCTGCTGTGGTTATTAACCATGCACTTTCAGGAGCCCTCCTCACTAATTTATTTCACTTTTGAAGTCTCACGAAAAGGCAGGTACCATCCCAAAGGGGTAGCTACGGGTGTGTGTGTATATATAGATAGGTACACATATATGTAGTCTATGGAAAAATAAAATCAAGAATAAAAGGTGTAGCTTCCAAGACAAAAACAGTACCATGGAAAGAAACGACTGATGCTGCGATCTTTATGTAGGGACAGGAAAAACTCAGAAAATGCAGATTACAGAAGAGAAGGAAAGTTCACAAACTTGGTATTGCATTGTTGAGCTTACTCTTTTAACAGCCGGAGCTGGACAGTGGTGTTGAAAGGGACATTTTGACGTGTTATTGGTGAAAAAATCTTATTTAAACAAGAAGAAAACTAGACCGAAATGTTTGCAAATATTGTTATTTTACTTGCTACCTGCTCTAGTTCTTTCTGTTAGAAATACAAAGAAATGCTTAGTCAATACATTTTATAGTGAAAATGGGGTTTCTCTTGAAATTATATAAGCAAGAAATTATGATGCAAATACTTCAAGGAGTTTTACGTTTCAACAAGTTTTGTAGAGTAATTCAAGCATAAAGAAAATGAACTTATTTTAAGTATTTTGAAGTCTTGGGGTTTTTAGTATTGCAATCTATTTTTCAGCACATTTGAAATGTTTCAAGAGATGAAAGCATCTCATTTTTAAATCATGCACATTCTTGTGCCAACCACGTTTGTTTTTTTTTTTCAAAACTTAAAGGAAAGCCTGGGTTGAAGCTAGCCAGGTATTTAAAAGCCATGTTATGCAGGTACTGACAAAAAAAGGAAAGATATCAAAGTGTTTTGATATACATTATTTTGCAAACATGAGAACAGCGGAAGAATTGTCAATGCAAGCATAGACTGTAAAGGTCTCTGCACCCACATTCAACCCTTTCCCTTGATGTATTGGTGTGAAGTGGCCCCTGTATGGATTAAAAACAGGTCATAAATATTTATTTGCCAGGCTTAACTTAATTACGTGTTGTGCTGCCTTCAAATATTTGTGATTGACTTGTAGTACTTTCCTTAGCCAAATAATATAGAAGCATGCTTTCAGTAAAAAGTTGAAACAAGTCACTTAGAGAAACATTTTTTTTCTATCTTCTGCACTGAAGTTACACCCAAATCTCTCATTAATGTTAATGCCAGTTGTGTAGCTAACTCTTCACACGGCTACCTGTAAATCTGCTTTTAAGACTCCAGAAAAGATAAAGGAGGCCTCACTTTTATAGGACTCTTTCCAAATTTAGAGCACCGAAGCAGAGCAAGGGTAATCACGCTCTGTGTTTCAGAGTAGAAGAAAATTGCCTCATGGCCTGGAGACGAGACTTTTTCCGCCTCGGGTATTGCACATTCGGGCTGTGACATTATGGGTTTCTTTCTCTGACGTACCGAGTACTGGAGTGCTGGGCACCATGAAAACCACAGTGCAGAGTGGACAGACCAAGGGGGAAGCCACACCTTCTGAATATTTGAAGGATAGGGTTTGTTGGTTTGCATGGAGAAATAACCCAAAAAGTCTTTCTCCTAGCCATGACCAGCTGTCCTGAGTCACCCAGCACCTGCCTCATTTATGGCAGGTGGCTGCGAAGGGTTGCGTGCCAACTTAACTCCCTACCCATCTACAAAACTGCAAAAATCTTTTTAAAGGATACGTCATTGTTCTTCTCCCAGCCAAGAAAAAAGATATACGTAGCCAGGACCCCGCTTCCTCTTGCAAACCATGAAAAACATTTCAGCTGGGTACAGTCTGAGGGGTAAGTGAACGCTGACAACTGCATCACTATTGGAAGCTTTACCTAAATGAAGATGCTGCAATATGGAAGCTATTTCTGGTTAAATAATGGGTGATCTATTTGCCCATTTTGTAATCAAATCAGTATTCAAGTTGCTAGTAGCTGCAAAGAAATTAGATTCTTGTTTTCACAGAGGATCTTTACATTTAGACAAAATTAAGGCAGAGGAAAAATCCAGTAACAGGGTGTTAACTTTCAGTTGGAAACTGCTTGGATTTAACAAACCTATGAATTTTGAGATGCACTGAAGGTTCCGTCTATAGGATGGAAAATAAGTAAATAAGAAGAAACTTATTTACTGTGACTAAGCACCGGAACAGTGTGCCCAGAGAGGTCATGGAGTATCCATCCTTAAACATATTCAAAAGGACACGGTCCTGGGCAACCCATTTGAGCAGAGTTGGACCAGATGACTTCTGGAGGCCCATTCCAACCTCAACCCTTCAGTGTCACAGCACTGTTTAGAAATTATTTTTGACCTTGTACTAGCTTTCAACTAGCATATCTCTGTACGTAGAGTAGGCTTTAGTGATTTGGTCTTCTCTATACTATTTACCGTTTTGATTATCTTTTGCTTTGACTTTGCTATAGCAATCCATGTTTAAATTTGCTGAAATTCTGGAACATCAATGATGTGGAGCTCCAATTTATGGGACAGAGCTTGTGGCTTCTCCAGTTTTATTTGTATTGGTCCCCCATTGAGTTTCATGTTCACCGACCTTGTGAGTTTATGCTCAATCTCACAGTTTTCCCAAACTAATTTTAAAAAAGGAAAACATGAAGGAAAAAAAATACCATCTTCAGTTAACTTTGAAGTATAATTTGTTGCTTTTTCAGAAAGGGGCAAATGACTGCCTCTTACCCTAATGCAACAAAGATGCATATTCATAGCTACCATTACAATGATAAAAAAGGAGATGAGGAGAGGTAAGGCTGCTGAAGCAGACATTCTTTGTTATCTGCAAGCAAATTTTCTCAATTTTCAGAAACTCACATTTCCTTATCAACTAACAAAGATTTAGCAAAGCCACAGCTATAACAGATAATACTTTGTACTTACAGCCTTTCATCCAAGACTATCAAAACACTTTCAGAAAGGCAGGCTTTGTTACTACCAGAGCACAGGTGAGGAAACAGGCACACAATTTATGTGGCTTGATCTTGAGTGTAACATAAACTCGACCACAAATTGAAGAAACTTAGGGTGTTTTGGTTTCCAGTCTACTTAGCTTATCTCCGTGTTGTAACTGTATTTGCATACTGACACTACTATGCAGATTTAGGGCTTGCTGAATGTCTAACATAGTATATAATGAATAGGAAATTATCTGTTGAATTACAAACAGTGGATACAATAATAAATGATAGTTAATTGTGTGTAATAGAGGTGATCATTTATTGCTACAGGATGTCTAATAAAAATAATTTTGAAAAGCTAGTCAACTTTATAATCTTACAAAACAAAACATATTAGCTATCTATTACCTTCCATTCATGTTTTGTTATTAATTTTCTGTTCTTATCTAAATGCAGGACACAACATAACACACAAACCATTCCTTTCGATTTAGAAAATGTCCTTGTATTTCAGATAGGTACATGATTATTGAATCATACCAAATAGAGTGACTGTTCAGTTATCTTTCAGGATAAAAGAAAACACTGAAATAAGGAAAAGGGGAGGTGAGGGGGAGAGGCAAGAAAATAAGCAAGAATCACCGATCAGTAAATAAAAACAAGTGGAAAACAATGTGATATGTAGTATTTCGTTGTTTTCCAAAGAATCATTTGTGCTACAAATCCAGCAGCTAGATTTACATTTTTACTTTAATCCTTTAAACTTCTTGAGTCAAAGTTATAGTTACCTGAGGACACACTTACACAGTCAGGACACTAGAAACCCATCTTTTTGTAAAAGTGGGAAATCAGGTCTAAAATCTCTGCAGATTCTTTAGGTCTCTGCAGTCACCTGTCCCAAGCTGTCAGTCGAGTCACAAATTTGGGTCAAATGAGCGGTTGTCTTTCTATCTCTGTGGCAGTAGACATTTTTGGTTAAATTCAATATTATCAGTCTATGAGGGCCTTTTCTCCTCTTTTTTTCTTTTACAATGTCTGACAGTTTTTGTAACAGAGTTTTTCAAACAAGACTTCGAATTAGCTGTAATTTATTGCTAATATAACTAATAACGTGGTGTGAATTTACACAAAGAGATACCATTTTATGTTGAACATCTCTCATTGTCCATAAGCACTTGGAAATGAATTTAAGGGAGATTCCATGAATGAGACAGCAGCTGATAGTGTAGACCTGCCCTGTATTGGCTTGAGTCATCTGATTAAGTAGCTTTTTACTTTAGAGTGTTTCAAGTGAAAAATGTATTGGTTACAAAATTTGGACAGTTTTCCCATTTATGATAGAAATCCTATTAAAATTTATCAGCCTTTCAATTTAAACACCCTGATAAAAATTTAAATCACGAAAATGCTCTGCCACATTTAAGCTATCGTTCAGTTAGCTCATTAACGAGATCAAAAGTTACCACTTTTTGTGACACTTAATCATTTGAAAGCATGTCAAGAACTTAAATCAAAGACCTTTCAAATGCAGTACATTTCTATGGAAATAGTCATATCTGAGCCAAAGTTAATACCTTTTCTCTCAAACCAGTGCATTTGTCCAGAAAATAAAGTACTGAATGGAACAGGAACTAATTCCTCACCCCAAAGCTGCAAGCGCTCAGCACAATGAATATATGGCCTGAAAGTTATACACAGTTTAACGCGAGCACATCTGGAGTACAATTCCTAATCAAGCCTGGTATTACAAAGAGAATCAAGTGCTCATTCTCTTACATAGCACATTTACTGCCACTATCACAGTACTCATGCGTAGTGGCCATCATTGTAGGGGAGTTAGATGGTCTCGATATCTGTGAGGAGCAATCAGAAGTGACTAATAAAAATCTTCCTAATCAAGTGGTAATAATAATTTTATACTTCATCGTCAAATACCTTATTTCTGTTATCCGTCTTCTATTTTGTCATATCTCTGTGGAAGTTTCACCCTCTTCCCCATTTAAAATGCATTCACTAGTATGGAAAAAATTCTACTCCACTTCAAAAAGTTCTTGATTTATTGATTAAGCAGCAGTTAAAATGTGTTGCTTAAAATCTGTATAGGTGCCAAAGTCTGATCTAGACAAATATCAGTGTTGCACTGGTGTGAATGCCTTCTAATGAAAGTCGAAACCAGAGATTAATCTTCTGTTTGTGGGCATCGGTTTGCAGGCTATTCTACTGCCAACGAAGTACCACTTTGTCTGAGATCAGTAGTCATTGTTGCACTTTAGTTTGGTTACTATACAGTATTTGTGTGGCAGAAACAGATTTCCTGGCAGCCAGGATCCCCCAGTCTTGAGCAACGCTGATCAAGAGGTGTTGTTTGCTTGGGTGAGCTGTCAGCCTGCCTCCCTAGTTCCATTTACCGGAGTGATAAGAGGCAGAAGAGCCCCAAAAAGGAGGAAACAAGAGCCCGTGGGAAAAGCAAGAGGCTGGGAAGGCCCTGGGAGGACAACAGCCCTGTGGCAGGGAGAAGGCAGAGCCGCTCGAGGACACGCTGGCCAGGGAGGGCAGATCCCTCACAGCCAGTAGGCTGAGCAACTACTTACAACCGTGAGAAAACCTGGTTCTTGTCCTCGTTCCTTTGGTCACAGCGGGGCAGCAGAGCACCTTCCTGAGGTCCGCAGAGCACCTTCCTGAGGTCCACTGTCAGTAGGACTGCAAGCAAGGTTATAAGGGAAAAGCAATGTGTAGGAAGTCCCTCCATAGGCCAGAAGAACCCATCGCTGAGCTGCTAGCATAAAAAGAGAGAGGTGTGAAAACCGATAGCGTGGCCCAATAACTGGGTTTTTCAATCTGTAGATAAATCTTTACCATTTTCTGTCGTAAGTATGCAGTGAAGCATTATTCATTGTCTGCAGGGCATCCTGGGATTCTTTGAAGGAATGCAAAATACCATTTCTGGGAAGAATCACAGAGCGCTTGACTAAAAACAACACATATGAAGAAAGAGTTCACATCCTAAAAAAAAAAAACCACCAACAAACTACAAAATACACCATCACATTGACAAGAACGCTCTAAAATCATACCTTTGCCTCAGTTTCCCCCTGGAGCACCTTACGAATAACAAACATTGCAGCTGACTCCTAAAATGCAGGCGCGTACCAGAGCCATGTTGTTCAGTAGATTTGTTTATCTTGGGTTCAGTTGATTTGTTGCAGAAATATGCTAGACCCTTAATCCCAGTAGGAAACTGAAACTGTGAGAAAGACAAAGTCTGGCTGACCCCCTACAAGAACAAGCAGCAAATCCTGCTGAGAAACAGCAGTAGCAAAAACAGAGGGTATTACCAGAGAGTTTTGTCTTGGAGGATGACAACTGTTAAAAAACCGCAATGACTGAAGGAGTAATTCTTCTACACCCTCCCACTTTGTCTGTATTAAGCATGTAACAAATGGTGAATTGAAATCTATACTGGTAATAGTGTCAATGAGGGATCAGGATTATACATGATACTTCCTCAATTTGTTATGCCTCATTAGCATTGTGGCTTATTGCAGAGAGCAACACAGTTCCCAGGCATTCCCTCATGGCCTGTCCTGATGGATAATGGAAATAAAGAAAGGCAAGGCACGGGTGACAAACTGCTCTCACGACATTTATCAGGGGCATAGTTAGCTGGGTTAGGTATGCTTCACGTTCTCCGTCAGAGCCACATATTGATCTGAATTAATAGTCGTGCTCGCTTGGTGCTTTTCCAAGGAGCACCCTGTGTGGAAGGGGCCGTGGTGCTAATGAATACACAAGTTTATTCTCTGAAAAAATATTTACAGTGCTATGAGAAAAAGCAACAAACATGGTTCTTTGCATCAGACACGCAGGCTCCCCTCCATTTAAGCTGTTCCCGCTGACCTGGTTTCGCTAGAGGCAAAATTCTGTTGGCATGCAAATAAAATGGATATATTTGTCTTATTTGAGCTTAAACTTTAAGAATGGCTAAACGTTCATTTTAAAAGAAGACAGGCGGGTTTTTTGCAGTTCACGTGGAATCCAGATTTCGTTTCTGTAGCACGTCTTTGCCACGCCTTGGCACATGAGCTAAAAAACCAGCCTCAGTACACTCCCCACATTTTCACTTGGGAAGCCCTGATTTCAAGTGAAATGGCAAGTTTAGGAAGAATTTAGGCAATTTCAGCAAACAGAACAGTGCTGAAAACTAACTCAGGGTATGTTCACACCCTTAATTAGGACCAGGCTTCTGTCCAAATGAGAACTCGAATTTTCTGACCAGCCGAACTGCTCTGATTGCCTCCCAAGGGACTTTCTCTGCTTGGAAACCTGCCGGGATGTGGCCCGATCTTCCCAGGAGAGCAGCATCATCATCATGAGGAAACTCTCACAACCGATATATTGCATTTGGCTGTCTCTTTCTTCTCTCCAGCTGAGATTAATGCCCAACTGCATGAGCATTTCCCCTCCTTCCCTCTGCTCCAGCACAAAGACAAACAGCATAGTGTAAACTCTGGTCAGACGAGCGTGGCTCCAGCTGCTAGGATCAGCTGGTAGGTAGATTTAAAGTCATCTAGTGTCCTATCTGCTTCTTCTCAGATGAGAAGTTTACTTGATTGCATCTGAATGCAATCCTAATTGCATCCTAGTTGCATCCTAGTGCAGGCGGGCTGAGACCTTCACTTCGGGCTGGGCCAAACATGCAGGGGACAGGTGAAGGTTTTAAGAACTGCTAAAATGAGATCTGGGGCTGGATTTCCTTGGATTTTAGTTATGCCAGTAGATGCATAATTGTAGGGCTCGGATTTTTAAAACGTTAGCTAAAGTGACTGTCATAGGCATAATAGCAAGATTTCTTATTCGAATTCAGCACTTGTAATACCAGACCCAGATAGCAATGAGTCAAGCCGCTCTCAGAAAACGCACTTTCCCTCCTAGCTTATGTTGTGGTGTATACTATTTTAATAAGAAGTTACAAAGCAAAAGACTGAGGTTTAGGAGAAAGGAAATTTTATCTGCATTCTCAAGATTTTTAGGAGAATAAGAACTTGAAGCTGGTAAGTGTTAAAATGAGTCAGAAGGGAAAAAGAGACCTAAAAGAACAGATTCATAATTAATGCTAGCTACCAGTAGACATCTTGTAAGAGAAATAAAATGGTAAGCAGTTTTTGCCTTTATCTGTCGAGAAGGCAAAGAGCAAGACTGGTGTGAAACCCACTCTGGAGTAATGGAAACCAACCAAAAAAAGATATCTCTGTTCATTGGCACGGAGCCTGTAAGGAAAAGAATGGAAACAAATCGAAAATGTATGACCATCGGGTACACAAAGAACCTGCGCCCAGGTTGGTCCATAGGATGGTTGTCTGATATATAGAAACCTCTTTGTTTATCCAGGTTTTCAATAATCAGAATTGCACTTCCACTTTTTGTAACAGCCAAGACAATTATGGTGTGTCCCTCTGATCTCAGTGAGATCTTAGCACGGATGATACAAATATTGGCACTATTACCTCTTGCGTCTCTTGATGATAAGCTACAAAGAACATGAGGGAGAACTATACATTTTATTATGAATTGCACTTCAGTGAAGAAAAGGGTTGGCATTTGGGAAACGCCATCAGTGAAGAAGGCTAGGCCTAGAAGCTTAGTTAAAGTCATATGTGTATTTAATGTCCAGCTGCTTAAGAGCTGAGTTAAACCTTAAGGTGATGCACAATCATAGTTCTACAGAGACTCTGGGGATGGTGCTTGATTTCAGTGACCTGCACGGGTGAAGCTCGAGTGCTGGGAGAGGCTCAAAGGGTAACAAAGCCACCTGTCCCATCTTACGTGAGTTTTGCTGAGGCACCGAACGCTTGAGGTACTTTCAGCAGTTCATCTGATTACTCACACGAGGTTTATAAACCTTTTGATGTCAACAGTGCCCACAACCCTGAATACATACGGGGATATCATTATTTCTGGGAGTAGTGTATTTGCAGTCTTCCCTTTAAGACCCCTTAGAGCAACTCCTGAATTTTTGTGACAGTAAACCACAGGTTTTTGGCACCGATTGTGCGCTGTGAGTTGGTTTGTCTCGCAGCTGGGCTGTGCTTATATAATCCGAACCGCAAAGTTTCAAAAAAGGGAATTAAAAAAACCCCACCTAAAATCAGAACATGTAGGCAGTGAGAAATCTTTATTGTGCTAGAATCATCATTCAAAGCCAGTTCTAAAAGTAGCAAGAATAGCATTAAATGTATATCTATATATCTTTTTAACCTTTATACAGACAGCAGGAGCACTGCAAGCTAAATTTGCATTTCATAGTGGGAAACAAAACCATCCCACAAAGATATGATAAATCATCAGAGGAACAACGAGGTGCCCTGACACATGCATATGTTTTTCTAAAATCACACAGAATGAAGATACGAGACACACAACCCAATCTCCATCTCAAAGGTTTATTAACTATAACCAAGCCTGACTACATCAAGAGCAGTCTCACTGAAATTTGAAATATGGATTTGTTTCCAACAGTTATTCCCTGTTCCTTTTTTATTATTATTTTTTGGACAATTAACTGACCTAGTTTTCAAATCACAAGAACTCTTCAGATGGTTTTGTCATATAGGTGCAATGGCAATGCAGATTTACTTCCAGTAATATTTTGGTTACAGGGAGGAAAACAAGGCTGTCATTCCTGCAAAGCAGGTCATGCAAGAGAATTATTCATTCTGGTTCAATTTTGTTGACTTCCATGAACACATAGCAGATACAAGTTTGGACAAGTAAGATTTTTAAGTGAAACCAAATGAAAAATTTCTATAGAAACATTATTTTGACAGAAGAAATAATTTCTACTAAAGAGACATACATTGAAAAATTTCCATACGAAGATTTAAATTCACGTTTTAGAAGTCTTTTTTTTTTTCCTATAGAAAACCAAACCAAAACATTTCAGTTTGGATTTGTTTGACCCGAATTAGAGTATTGGGGAGGTGGGTTTGAAAACCAAGGCAGATTGTTTTAAATCAACTGACTTGGCATAAAACTGCATTTCCTACCAGTATATTTACTTTTCCAATCATAGTTTCAGTCCCCTATTTCTTTCGGGCCAGCCTTCATAGGAGTCCACATATCCTATAAAGTAATAAACGGATTTCACTGACACATGGCTTGTCTACAAGATAATTAATTCTCAGTAAGCGAGGATATGAATTTACAGTGTACTAGCTATGCTGCACTGACTCTCCATATGGACATCCTAATTGCATTGTGGCTTACTCTATCTAAAGCACATTAAGGATATAACTACACAGACTTGTTACTGGGAAGAAAGCGAGGATGAGGGTTTACTACTCTCCTATGGCATTAGCTGCTACGCTTGAATTGCCTTGGTGAGCCTTCCTTTCTTGCAGTAATGTGAGAGAGCACTGAGCGTCCAAGCTGCGCTTATTGCCGACTTGTCTAGTATGCTACAAATCCACATCCTGACTCGCTCTTCCTTTGCTGGCCTCTTCACTGAAGTGCTGATCTGTGTGATGCAACATACTCCAAATCTTCAAATAGCTTACTTGCTCTGTGCACTTTGAATTCCCTCCTGTGTGGCAGCATATGGAAGAGAGACATCTATACAGCATCCCTTGTCAAGATGCAAATCTGTACGCATTCATCGCCCAGCATATTCATTTTATCAGCACGTACCGCATGAGGGCCATGTTCACCACTAATGCCTTTAGTCCTTACTGTGGCTTGATCCTGGATATAACATTAATACCAAAACCATTTTGAGCAAACCTCAGAAGAGAACTGGCTAGGTAATTCAACCTGGAAACCATATATTGACCGACATTTCTCCAGGCTGCACAGCTGTCCCCACTTCCAGCTCTGTTGATGCAGGGAGGTGGTAATTACCAGCAAATTTGGTAGGAGGCATGTACCCATCAAGCTCAGGACGTTCTCCACTGCAAGAGCAGCTGTGGAAGATCAGGCTCCCAGTACCAGGTTACATGCTGGCACTTCTTTTCCTCCAGCGGTTGGTGGTCTGTGGTCCTCTCTGAGGAGGGAGTAGAAGGCGATCCCAAAGGTGAATCCAATTCATCTGTACCGGTCAGTCTGTTTGTATTTATTACTGAATTGTTTCAGCTTCTCATGTCTGCTGGATCAATTGGAAATCTCACAGGAGGATTTCTTGTGAGACTTCCACAAGTGCTGGTTTCTAGGCAAGACTAAGCTATTCGGGAGTAAACTTCACTGCCACTGAAGCTGATATGACCAGACACTTCAGAGATACTAAAAAGGGGGAAGCTTCTCTGCTCACCTCCTTTTAAACAACTATTGTGAGCCAAGGAATAGCAAAACCCAGTTTTCTAAAGATCTGTGTCCACGCTCCTGTGTTCCTCCCCACAAAATCCCTCATCTCCTTCCCCTTACTACCCAAGAACCTCCCAACCTCCTACAGGCTTCTGTGCCACAAGAATCTCATTGCTCCCCCATACTTCGTACTCCTGTCTTGTGCCCAGGAACATGTAATGACCACAGTTACCTCCAGGTCTCCTCCCTCTCTGTTTTTCCCTGCTGCTCAAAGGACTGTCAGTGTCAGATCAAGTTTGAAGCTTGCTTTGCCTTTATGTGTATTACCTTTCATCTTGATAGCCATTGCCTCTTGGTGGCCAAATGGCATGGAAAGGAGAAGTGTATCTGGCGGCGGTCAGCAATGGCTCCTTCACTCCATGCTGATTTTCACTGTTCCACAAGCTTTAAGATTTTTGACAGATCAGGCTGACATTAGGTAACATGTCAAAATTTACTGGGGAAAAACGTGGGGGTAGTGACAGACAAATAGATTCACATATGGGACATTGTGACAAGCCCCTTTTTCTTAGAAAATCAGACCAAAAGTTCCCAAGATTTTGTTCACACCATGTGAGTTTCTTCTTACGTACTAGGAACTTCCAGATGTTTGTGTTTGCATCCATGGTACTTTTATTTCTAGCCACAGACTGATGTACACTCTCCATGTAAGGCAAACGGACGAATTTCACATCAAAATGTATTTACAGTGAGTGGCCAGCCTAAACATGCTGTCAGACCCAAACAAATAAGAATTTTCAAGGTTCTTTAAATCTAAAATTAGATTTAAATCTGAGTTTTTAAATCTGAATTTTATACATATATATATGTGTGTGTGTGTGTCCATATACATATCTGTATGTGCAAGATCTACTGTCAATTTATGAATAGCATAAAACAGCATTTCCAAACTTCGGGACAGCAGCCTGACACTGAAAAAAAAAATAATCTGCAGCCAAATTCCCCAGCATCAATTCATCACAGATTTAGACCACCTAAAGCGTGCAGCACAATGTTAGGGAGCCTTGATCAGATGTAGTCATTTGATACAGAAAAGACACGCTATAAAATCTGAAGTTTTCTACTGTAAGTAGTTCCTTTTAATTGAAATGGATTGTAGTGTTATGTTGTTATATGGGAATAATCTACATAGTGACTATTGCACTTGGAAGTTAGGGTGTGAAGCAAGAGATTCTCAGATAAATTAAAATGCTCTTTTTTTTTTTCCTTGCAAAATTTGGCTCTGCAGTTTTGCAGCCTGGGGAGGAAGAAAGGAGTCTCTAGGAATTAATTTCTAATGCACTTGAAGAAATTTCCGTTCATGATTCATTCACAGAGAAAGAAACAGTGAAAACCTTTTTCCACATCGACTTGCAACTCCATTCATATTTATCAACCAGTTCTTAATCCATTTAATCCAGCCAGAGTGCCTGTGAAAAGGAGAGAGGTATGGTGTGAAATGTGACAGCCACCAGAGCAGCAGGAGGAATCTGTTATTTCATACCCATCCTTCCATGTCGCCATGGTTTTGTGGCTCCCCGCGCGTGGTGGGGTAGGCGCCTGCATAGCAGCAGTTCCCAGGGACCTTGTGTCTGTCTGCAGCCGCACCTCTGCGCTGCTTCCTCCACGGCTCCACCGAGAGTTTTCTTCCCCAGCTACCGAGGCAGTGTCAGGCACGGGGCAGGTGCAGAGTGGGTGCTTGGAGATGGGAAACATTTGCTTTCATTTGTATTTCGGGTTTTTTTTCACTCAGTGTTGCTACTTCCCTTGCCTTTTGGCTTTGGAGAGACTGGCTTTGCCGTTGTGCCTGTCCCACGACATTTACGATGATACGGCTGTACAGATCCGTTTGAAGGAATGGGCTTGGTGTGAGCAAAGGTCAGCTGCAGATTTTGGATTTTGTGGATGTGTATGTTTGAAGCGCTTGTATTAACCTTGCATTTGAATCACGAGCCTCGTCTCAAGCTGCAACGCTGCTGCGCTCAGCTCTGTGCTTTCATGGCATTGCAAGCTTCATTCTAGCCTCTTAACCGCAAGCTCTATTTTCTTGGCACCGAATGTGTGAACAAATTTGGGGTTTGGTGGTTTTTTGGTGGAGAGGTGAATTTGAATTCTCTTACAGGTGAATCCTGTAAGATAGGAAAAGCGAATAGTTAGTAATAATGGAAACTCGTATTAAATTTGGATGCTTGCAATGGAATTTTAGATTAAGTGTTAAATTCCCCAAGCTAGGAGAAAAAAAAGAAAAAAGACATATTCTCAGCCATCCAGATTCTAGTCATGGTTATAATCTAGAGTTGGTAAATGCTTATCACAATGGTACAGAATTGTTTCAAGTTGCTGGCTACACCAGTCGCACAAGTGCATACAGTGCAGGGGAAGAAGCCCTTACCATTTATTTCATTTGATTTGCCTAATCCTCAACCGCACAGCAGAGTTCCCTGGAACACCAGGGTTAACCCTCTCACCCTGCCTGCTCGTCTCATCTCCTCGGTTTGGTGGATCCCTTTGCTCTCCTGCTGCCTGTCCACCACAGAGGAGAGGACGCGTGGATCCCCGGGCAGGGAGGGTCAGCCATTACTTCATCTTGCCCAGTCCTCTGCCTCAAAACTGGCCCGTGAAAAGGAGTATCAGAAGTAAAAGGACAAAAACTGGAGTAAAAAAGGCGGGGGCAAGCAGAGAGGTTGTAGAAGCAGCCCAGGCTCAGCGAGGAGGATGAAGGAAGCTGCACCTGGCAGGAAGACATGCGTTTTATATCCCGCCTGGTGGCAATCCCTCCTGAAGTGCGGAGACTTAAAATTAAAACAGACTTAATTCCGTTTCATGCGGATGTGCAATGTCTAATGCTGGTTTTACAGAATTATGTGTAAACTCCACGCAAATTTGCCTGCAGGCTTTTCTGTGGCCTCGCACAGGCAGCTCTTTCCTCCTCATTTCAATGCTTAGCTATTTATATTTAGCTAAATGACATAGATGGAGTATTAGTTTATCCAAACTCGCTGTCAACTGATTCCAGTGCACAACTAGATTTTGGTTTACATGTAAGCAAATGATACAGAGGCGCTTGGAAACCTTTTACCGGGGCTGCTCTTCCGCCAGTACCAGAAGGCTTGAGTACAAACCACTGCTTGCTGCGGAGAGACAGACTGATTCCAGGTTCTCTCGACTTATTTCAATTAGCTAGCCTAATACAATCCTTCACTGAACATTTCTGATCTTCAAGGTGTCGCATTTGCAAGAAAGCAATAGAGTCAAGAGGAGCTATCTTTGCTTGCCAGATTAAAGAAGCTAATTAGATTAAGGATTTTTTTAGTACTTGAAAACAAGAAGTGGATGTTAGTTCCATGTCGTGATGCAAAACATCAACACGGTGACCCCATTTAATTATTTCCCTCATTCACACAGCTCCTAGATCTGCAAGACTCCTTGCATTTCGCAGGGACGATGGAATACTCCAAAGACAAAAGATTATATTTAAAAAGCAAATAACCAATTAGATAAGTCAAAGCTTTATTTAAAAAATTCTCAGTGGAAAGTCAGTGAGTGATTTTTCTCAGATACAGCGGCAAACGGGAAGTGCATCCTATTAACTATGTACCTCCAATCCATACATCCACTCGGAATCTAGCCATTTTACCCATGAGCTCGGCTGGGTTGCATTAGGGCGGGGGGACGTCAAAGTTTGAGTAAGGGGTGTGCATTTGTGTGGTTTACTATACCTTTTTTAACGTGTGGTAACTTTTCTGCATGAGTAGCTTTCCCAGGATGATTGCTGAAATGAAAATCGGATGCCGCAATATCAATCATTCTGTATGCCTGCGACTAGTGCTTGTACTGTCATAATGCTGCTGAATTTTTATTCGCAATGCACAAATTCATGCAGTTTTCATTATAGTTCTGAAGCAAAGGTAGAGAGAACTGGGAAGTAAGAAGGTACCAGTCAGCACCTTTCCGAGCACGCACATGCACAATGCAAGTTCGTAAGACCCAAGTGCCAATCTAATATCATTTTAAGGCATAAAATCATGGAATAGTTTTCCTCAATATTCAAGATGTGGTTATGGCAGAAACTTACATGCAGGTGAAATACCACATATGTTATCAGCAATTCTGCAGCATAGTTATAAAGAAAATCCTTTGCATATTATTACATCAAAAGAACAAAACAGCAGCTCCCTGATTCAGAAGCCACTCCTAGAAAGTCACCAAGAAAAGCTCCAAGTGGGGGAACAACATATAAAGTGAATAGTATCTTTTTCAGGAAAAAAAAAAACCCAAAACCAAAATATAACAAGTCCTTGAGACTAAGGACTTGTGAAGTGCTGGTAATACACTACATGCAGATTCAAAAGTGCAAAATGCTACTAGATAGAAGATGATGACAGATCTTTGCTCTTGTCAGCAGAGAGACAGTGACTGTAGCAAGTCATTATCACCCAAGTTGTTACTGTGAAGTGTAAATAAAACAAAAATAGCGACGCAGAAGATTGTAAGATTGTTGATCCAGATTCGGGGTATTTGGAAACCAGCAACAGAAGATTCAACCAAGAAGCACCTTCATCATAAACTGGAAGCAGAGTTTAGAAGAGTGCTATGTTTTACCATGAAAAGAAAAATCATCCCGTAGCCAGACAGCTTGTGATAAACCTGACACAGATAATCTAGCACTAAAGACAGTTTAAAGCAGCCAATTCAAAAGAAAAATACCTTCAAGTGGTTCTGAGTAGAACAGCTTTACAGATGAGAGATGACATCAAAGTAGAAACTGTGAAAGAGTTGTTGTCTTCTTGATGCTGAGAATTCAATCACGGTTCACTAATTATACCTATTTCAGTCACAGTCTTTCCTGCACAGCATTAGCAGAAGAAAGATTTAAGCCCATCAACCATAATACTTCACTCACTTGAAGTTCTACTGCCAAGATTTAGTTTATGCAGTCACCTGCTGAAAGAAATCCATCCACCAAAGCACATTTTGCTGCTATTTATTGTTCAGTCTTTAAGAGGCAATGTGGAGCTTATTTGACTCTGATGTGGCAGATTTCAAACTAAAGAGGCTGATCAGCCCTTTTTGTCTATAAGCTAGGATCAGCCTCAGAAGAAGAACTGGTGCTGTCACCATACATTGTCTGCCATGTGCATGGCGTGCTGGCTTGTGATCATGCCGATAGACTTGTGGAGACAGTACACAGAGAAGATAGATACATCACTGCTTCTCAGCCTCTACTCGCTAGGTAACAGCAAAAAAAGCTTCTGGGTAATCCTTTGAAGAGCAACAGAGAAGAATTGCCATTGCTCCTAGAGGCAGTAGTGTCAGGTGAAGGACAAAGGATTGCAGCCCTTGAAGAGCCTGGTTTGGATGCTTCCTTGCTCACACACTAAAACAACACTTGAACACTTTGACGCTACCTTGAAATGCTGTTTGTACGCATGGACTTTCACGTACACTTGCCAGTCTACCATGTACAAATGAGTCTTCTGATTATTTGCTATTCATTTATCCATCTCTATTATAAATGGGGAAAATTCTTGGTTTAAACTAACTTTTTTTTTCCCTTGTTAAAGGGGAGACCTTTAACAAAGAGGTTAAACTAACACTCTTTGGGAGAAAAAAGAAACAATACGATGGAATATTAGATCATTGAGGAGACAATAAATAAAGATACTCAGGTTCAAAGATGTAAAGGGATTTACTATCAAATCAAGGACAGTCAGTAGGTACCACAAGGGAGAGACATAATGCAAATTTATAATTGCAATTCGACTCAAGTACATTTTTGGATACCTGGGATTCACTGAGACTGAGAAGATGTTCGATGTATGCTTGCTGTTCTTGAGGTTAGTTGAATATGCACAGATAGTGTTAATGGGACAGGTTTTGTCTATTTGTCAGCTGGTCAGCTAGCTTGAAAAACAGTGTAGATAGACAGATACCTAGCTACTGAAAGCACACAGAGAAGCAGGCATAGACTGATTTCAGGAAGAGGCTGTATTAATAATGACTTGTCTTCGTAGAAATGTTACGACCAGTTGTCCAAACAGAATTTTTGAATGTTTCAGACATCAATGATGAGAAAGGTATTACTAGGATTCAGGAGAGGCATGCGTCTTCTGAGCAGACAGGAATTCATCTTGAAACTTGACTGGTGCTCAAAGCAGAGTGCTAGAGATCAGAGAAGTACTGCCATGCCCATGTAGATCCTGTTCCTCGAGAGCTGGCAATATGGAAAATCTATGAAAAAAACAAGCACGGCAACTTTAGGTACAGAGAAAAAAAACAAAATGTGGACCCTGCTGAAACCATCCTCGGGCCATCTGTCTGCACTTCCGTGAAATCAATGGTTAATACTACATTTGCAGAATGTGTCTCGTGATTAGCCCTCCCTGGCAGTGCAGAGAGCTACAGAATGAATGCACTTTTCGTTATATCCTGGGAGATACCACAGAAGGTCTGAAATAAACAGCAGAGGGTCCAGTGCAAGAATTAATTTTAAGGATATAAAGACGGGCACAGCTTCCAACAGGAGAAAATATTTGGGTAGGACATCAATAGTCAAGCCCTACTGAAGTCTTTGCTAAGGAACGGTGGAAGAAGGATTGCAGACATAAGCTGTGCAACAAACATTCTCAGTTTCCCACAAGATCTTTACTCTGTATGTACTCCATCTTTCAACTGGTAAGGGCAAATAAGACATAATCATTTCTGAAGACAAGTTTCTTTGTCTTCACGCTTCCACAGACAACTTTGTCTTGTCCAATATACGAGCAGATTGGACCACAGGTGTAAATGAGTTCCGCTTCACTCAGTAAAACACAATACAACACTGTAACAAGCATGCAAAAAACTATGCACAAAGTCTGAGCAACTTTTCCAAGCTTTTAGTAGTTTTAGTGACAGGGGAAAGCAGGGAGCCTTAAATCCCCTGCAAAGAGAGTATATTTATTAACAAATCTTCTCTGAGCTTGGACAAGCACAGGAGAAAAATATTTCTTTCTGCAATTAAAAAATTATTGTGCTGTCTCTCTGTCCCTAAAAGTGCAATAAGCAATATCAGTGAATGCTGTTACCAACATTTCAGTGCCAGCTGAGCTTAAGAAGTTTCCGGCCAGCTTCCCAAAGTATAGACTCTCTTTTCCAAAAGGCACTATGTGCATACTCTGATGCAGGAATTTTAAGAGAATCTCTTCTCTGTGAACTCCCTTGTGTTGAGC
Source organism: Steatornis caripensis (assembly GCA_013398225.1). NCBI lineage: Eukaryota > Metazoa > Chordata > Aves > Caprimulgiformes > Steatornithidae > Steatornis > Steatornis caripensis. The sequence goes on along the minus strand of VZSC01016541.1, from coordinate 22,516 downwards.
TCTGCAGCACTGGCCAGACCACTGATGCCAAACGGAATCTGAAACATCCAAAGCTGTCCCAAAGTCTAGGGAATGGAAGGCCACTCTTGTCCGTGCCACACCAAAGCATGCATAAATCATGAAAAGGACCCCAAGCACCTGGGCTATGCACTTTTAGCAAAGCTGTACCAAAGAAGAATAAAGAAAAGCTCTACAAAGTTGTTTTAATAAAGATTTAAATGAGATCGGTGTTTTTAGGAGTATACATCTACTGTCTTGCATGCCCCTTACAGTACAACTAGTATTCTTAATCGAGGGTAAAGACTCTTCTCTTTCTTCATGACATTTTTTCCAAATTTTTATTAAAAATGCTCCCAAATAATAAATAAGTGAAGTCTCACCATCCAAAATGAAATATAAATACGTATGTAATTGCTGGACAGTCATTAAGAATGAAATTGCAACTATTAAGCTACCAGCCTCAGAAGATTTTTGTATTTAAATAAAAGTAAATGGATATAGATGACTTCAAAAAGTATTATTAGAATTTGCCACCTTACATGGCAACAGCAACATGGCAACAGCAGGACTCCCTGCTTTGCTCAAGGGCTTATTTAGCAGAGATTTCTTAAAGGCAATTTCATATACAGAGTAATGAAGACATTGATATTAATTGATATTTCAGGCAAAAGTAATGTTGCTTTTTTGAAGACAGAGCCATACTAAGGGGAGACAAGTACAATGCCTGAGCAGTAGTCTCAGGAAAGTTTAAATCAAACGTAATTTAATTGCTTGAAAAATTGAGTGGTTTCAAAATATGAGTTCAACCTGCATCAAAATAAAATGAAGCTACTTTGAATTTTAAATGCATCTATATCTACAAGGACCGCCGTAGCTCCTACTAGCAACACATCCAAGGCTTCGATTCAAAACATGAACTTTGGTCTCCTGGATGATACTCCAATAGCTAGCACAGCAGTTGCTGTCAAGAAGGGTATGGGTTTTTTTTCCCTTCCTTCTGCTTATCCTCTTCTCATTTTCCTGTATCTTGGACCAAGGAAAACTTCTCTTTAGACATTTTGTCAAAACTTGGGTGGTTTGGTTTCAACACATACTCCATCACAATAAAACTCTTCTGTGACTCATATCCCTCTTGCCAATTTTGAGTGACCAGAGGTTTGGACAGTTCCTGGAGCCAGGTGGCTGTGCCATGCTTCGAAAATTTGGCGTGAGCACTTCCAACTTGAGAAAGACCTGGCTATGGTTTCATCCATTGCTCATTCAAAGGCCAGAAGTACCTTCGCTAACATTACCCCGCACTCCACAGGTCCTCAATGTCCATAACACAGACCACTAAGCACATTCCAGTTGATTCCTCCTAGAAGAAGCAATGAAAACACTTGCTGACACGGAGCAGGACAGTGAAAAACTGTTCATATTCTAGAGCAGAATTTAAATCCTCATTTTTAAGTGTTCCAAAGATTTGTGATTTACTTCTAGTCACTGCAAAGTTTGCTGGATTTGAACAGCCAACCTAGTGATAAAAAGATTGTTCGCTCCTTTTAGTACATTCCTGACTTATCTGGAGCAGCAACTATGATCACTTACAAAAATTAAGATGGAAATGAAAGATTTCTGCTATATTATGACTCAGATCCTGAGTAGTACAGAGGTCTGACCAGGGCAACTCAGTGGCAATACTACTAATCTCAATGGTGAAAATGTCTGAGGAAAGAGTGCAGGAAAGGGACACTGTACATTCATTTCTAACCTGGAGTAACACTGCTATGAATGAATTTTAAAACCACTGGAAATTTGGCTCAAAAGTAAAAATGGAAACACTGACAGAACTAAAGTTTTGTCACTGGGGATTGTCTGCAGGCAAAACTATTCTAAAGATAGCTTAATCCTAGTAGAACTATTCAAATATAGAAACTACAATTTTTAAGTCATATTTAGTCTAGTTCAAGACTTTCTATGTTTCTCCTAGACAATCCTTACAGCTACTGTAAAGAATACCTATGCGGAATTTCTTCAAATTTTGCTGTGCGTGAATCCAAGGGAATTTGAACTTTCTGTGGTTTATTTTTTATTTCTTTCAAAGTAAACTGCCATCCAGTCTAACGTATCATCAATGAAAAATGTGTTGCAAAAAAAAATAGCTGTTGAATACTACTCTCCTCTAATTGCTTTCTCCAGCAGGTGGTGAGATTATTGTCTTTTGTGACATTATCTAGTATAAACTACAAATAGCAAAGTTGTAACAATATAACATGAACGTTAGTGCTCTCTCCTGATGGTCTGGGTTTTTTTCTTTTAATAATTGTGAGAGTAAGGAACAATAGAGTAAGGAGCACAAAGTGGAATTTCATAGCTACGTAGCTGAGATGCTTTGCTTCACTCATCTTACAGATGCACCCCATTATCCTACATTGTAGAGTATTAACAGTGTATATTATACTTCTTTACCACAGGATCAAGTGACTAGGATATCGTATGTTCTCAAGTTAGGGTCCCTTGATGTGATTTCAAATTAAGGTTCCAATCCTACATCTAGAGAAACTTCACATTCCTTCAGAAACCTCATAGTCAGTAGGTTGACCTTTATGCCCACAGTTACATATAGATCCAAAGCCCAAGAATTTCTGAGCATGCCAAACTTGAAATCCCTGGCATTCTTCATGTTTTGAAAATGAGACACGAGATTTTTGTTAAAATTGTAATTATTCATAACAACGGAGCAGGTTTTAGACTGATTCAGCTCTCAGCACTTCAACACTAGATTTGATGCAAGGAACCACCAAATAACAGTGACAGCAAAAAGAGATAAAAGGATGCAGCAGGCAGGTCTAAGTAACTAAAAAAAAGCATGTAAAGTCACAAAGGGCATATTCCAACTTTGGACCACCAAAATCAGTTACCCAGCTCCTATTTTGAACGATGCAGCTTGTTACTGAACCACAGTGAAATAATCGCAGGGACAGGGGTGTCCAAAGTCATCAAAACTCTTTAAAAAATGTTGAGGAAAACTCGACAACTTACTTAAAGATGCAGACAAGCAAGTTTCTAGCCTCATTGTTTACAAAGGACACAGTGGTAAAATTCTCCATAAGATATCAATGGAAAGTAAAGTTGAAATAATTACATCAAAATTAATCATTAGTTACAACTGCAAACTTCATTCAAAGGCCATCATAAAGAATGTAAATTCAAACATTAAAAAGTTAGGAGATGCCAGAATTAAGGATGTCTGTGTAACTTCAGTTTATCTTCCCTAATGAGTATACCATATAATGAAATCTGCAATTATGTGATAATACACTCTTTTCTGTAGGATTGTTGCTTGATCCTGTTCACAGCAAGGATTAAATACATGAGAAAACCCAAAAGGAATAGGATTTGAGAGCTTTCAGAGGATGGACCTTCTTCAGTTGAACTCAATGACAAAAATTCTCAAGATTTCACCCCAGCTCATTTTTTTGTGGAAGCATGCCTAGAAATCATTTGGAAAAAACTCTAAGGACACCAAAGGGGGAAATCCCTCCAACCTATTATCCTTCCTCNAAAAATGTTGAGGAAAACTCGACAACTTACTTAAAGATGCAGACAAGCAAGTTTCTAGCCTCATTGTTTACAAAGGACACAGTGGTAAAATTCTCCATAAGATATCAATGGAAAGTAAAGTTGAAATAATTACATCAAAATTAATCATTAGTTACAACTGCAAACTTCATTCAAAGGCCATCATAAAGAATGTAAATTCAAACATTAAAAAGTTAGGAGATGCCAGAATTAAGGATGTCTGTGTAACTTCAGTTTATCTTCCCTAATGAGTATACCATATAATGAAATCTGCAATTATGTGATAATACACTCTTTTCTGTAGGATTGTTGCTTGATCCTGTTCACAGCAAGGATTAAATACATGAGAAAACCCAAAAGGAATAGGATTTGAGAGCTTTCAGAGGATGGACCTTCTTCAGTTGAACTCAATGACAAAAATTCTCAAGATTTCACCCCAGCTCATTTTTTTGTGGAAGCATGCCTAGAAATCATTTGGAAAAAACTCTAAGGACACCAAAGGGGGAAATCCCTCCAACATATTATCCTTCCTCCTCCTGCTGCTTTCCTGTCCCCTCTGATGGAGTTATTTTCCTCCTCGATGAAAACGAGCCACACAGACAGCTGATTTGAGATTGGGCCCAATGGAGGAGGCAGAAGCTCTGGAGATAGCGCAGGGGCACGCGGCCAGAGGCTGGGGTGGATGAGGACCTGCAAGAGCAGCTCTTCTGCCAAGCAAGGAGCTCCTCCCGCATTCACAGGAGGCATACATCCTCCCTCCCCATCAGCCACCCGTTTTCTGACCTCTTCCTCCCTGACAAGGTTTTCACACTCTCAGTTATGCCAAACATACGTCACCTGTTTGTGTAACCGCAGCCTATTGTGGCCTCGTCTTCCCGTAGTAGGAGTGAGCAGCCGGGGCCTGGAGACAGGCTGTAACCTCTCTAAATAATAATGCAAATAGTCTACTCTGTAAAAACAATNAGTTATGCCAAACATACGTCACCTGTTTGTGTAACCGCAGCCTATTGTGGCCTCGTCTTCCCGCAGTAGGAGTGAGCAGCCGGGGCCTGGAGACAGGCTGTAACCTCTCTAAATAATAATGCAAATAGTCTACTCTATAAAAACAATAATCAGTAGTCTAAGTACTATTTCACACTGCTACATTCAACTAGCACAGATTTCAGAAATGCAAGTTCAGAACTGCAAGTATTATTGCCATATTGCACTTTGTGAAGAGTATACCAGGAACGTGGAGCTCCCTATGGGGCATTGGCCTGCACTGCTGCAGGTAGGACATGAGACCCGGCTGCTGAAAAGAAATCCTTCTTGTAAAGGGTGAATCTTGTTTTAAAAAAAGCACTGTGGCATTTTTGAAAAGAGATAATGCTGTGCGCAGATAGAGGTGAAGTTATGAACATAATCTGCTTGGATTATGAAGATTAAATGGCATTTGACATACTTCTGCATATTACACTGGCACATAAGGTCAGAAAGTGCAGGACAGAAAGCACCGTCCTTGTCGGCTTACAAAACTGACCAGGCGCAGATTTCATCAATTACAAGTTAATAACCCAAAGGGAGTGGAACAGCACAAGTGTTATGCTGGTTGGTAAATTTTGCAAGTGTCTCTTTGACAGAGTGGATGGGAGACAGGAACTCATCACCAGAAGACCAGATGGGATGGCACGAGAGCACGGTGTGCTGTTGTTGCACGAGATGCTTGGGTATAAGTAACCTGTTTGTGAGGGACCTCCCTCGTGGGAGTACGCTCCGGCTAGCAAATGCCGCACCAAATGCCGGATGGGCCATCTCCCGTGGCGGTGGCAGTGTCTGGTAGAGGAGTGGCTGTAGCATCCCTCTGGGTGCTCTGCCTTGGTGAAGGGCGCTCATCTCTTCCTGTGCCACAACAGATTTCCACCAAGCTGACCGCAAAGCTACTCAGTGGCTAAAATACTCTCAGTCTTTACCCCACCCTTTTGTTCCAAGCACCCGAAACCTTTTTGTTTCTTTCAAGATGCAGAGAAAACCGCAGTGCACGCGGCTGAGGTTAGTAGCTTTCTTTACATCCAGAGGAAGGGCAAGTTATTCCAGAGAAATGGATTAGACCTTGAAAGGCCCAAACTACCAAGTAGTGCAACTCGTAGATTTCATTAACTCCATGCAAGCGGGATACTATATAGCTATGAAGGAAGTCTGAAAGGCAGATGCTGTATCTGCTACACAATTGCAAAGAGATTTGCAACGACTAGAGAGAAGAAAGCACCTTAGAATCACAGGAAGAATAATGAGCAATCAAGGAAGACTAAGGGAAAATATGCGGGTATCAGAAATATTCCAGGAATTAAAGCACTCACAGAAAGCGTGCCCGGTTTCCTGAGGGAAACCATATGCAACACCCTGAACTCATCCTGGGCCGGCGCTCTAGCTGAGGGTCTCTGTCCCATTTGCCAGGCAGGGGCTGGTGTTACAGACGGGGACAGATCTCCTGTAGGCTGCCGGACCTTGGGAAAAGCTGGGGCAAAAAATGTCAAAGCGGAAGCTTTAAGTTGGATTTACCATTAATCCTCAGACGAGCACAGGCAGGGAGAGGCAGTGAGAATATGGCTCTCCGAGGCGGCGTGTAGGTACCCGGCATGTTTTCAGAGGGTCGGCGTCTCCCTGCTTTTCCCGCAGAGCACACTGGAAGCTGGCAGATACCCAGATCTTGTGAAAAATCAGGCTGCTGCTTAAAAGTGTACGAAACTAATTTTAACCGGCCATTTTTAGAAATTTGGCCTTTGTTTCTCCACCAGTTTTTCATTTCCCCATACATCTTTAACAACAAAGTATGTTTAGCAGCAAGAAGAAAAAAAATTCTTAGCAGTAGAGGGGGATTTTTCCAGGATCACTTCGGTGACAACTATGTGTAGTCCTAAACAGTATGAAGACATGATTCAGTGATCCAAACAAACTTTTGGGTTGAGACCAGCTGTTACAAATACTTTTTTGCTCTTTTTAGGAATAAAAAGAATCTATGTGTATATTACACTTGGGCTGAGACTTGGGCTGCTTCTTCTTTGCTTTTCATCATGTTCATGCTTTCTGTCGTTGTTATTGTATTTCTTTCATCTTCAATAAACAGAATATTTTTTTTTTAAAAAGCCCAACGCCTCTTGTATCTGAGATTCAAGACTCCTTGTGACTTGGCGTAGCTCAAAGAACTGCAGTCTAAGTTGCTGACCTACCTCAGATCTGCTTGCTTTCTGGTTGCTGCTTGTATTTTTCAGTGGTAGGAAAGTGACAGTAATATATATAACCTGAGTTAGCGTGTAGCTTTTTCATTCCGCTCTGATAGTTGAGCTACCAAACAGTGAGTGACAGGAACCAAACAAAGCTAACAAAGAAAAGAAAATAAAAAAAAGAAGGCATGACATAAAGTAATAAGAAATGAAAAAATATGAAATTCAGGCAAGAATAATAAAAGCAAATCCTAAAATAAATGGCAGGATTTGATTTTGCAGCGCTGGCTTACAGCCAGGTAACTGTCTGAAAAGTAAAACAAGTGAAGCAGATACACCTAAGGTAAAAATAATGTGTGTACTCTTTTGAGAGAAAGATGAACTAGAAGAAAATAAAAGACCCATCAAGAATGATAGACTTGTGTGACTTTAACCCCTTCAGTCCCATGCCGTGTAGAAGAGCTGCTTCTAGTTCTCCCTGTTTCTTCTGAAAGAGGCTAAAAATTAGTAACAGCATGAGGACAGCGGTATGTTGTGAACAGAGGGAGGAGCTGGGAACATTTGAAATCGGATCCTACCTCCTTTTGCGCCTTCTCTGATTTATTCCGAGACATGTCCTCCCAGCTCTGCTCCAGCTATAACTCCTCTGGTCCTCTCGATCTGGTCAACAGGCCTTGTGCAACTGTTTCAGGAGGACAGATAAAAAAAGATCTGTTCTTCCACAAGTCAAGTGCTTTTCTTCTCGTTCCAGGAAGCCCCATAAAACAAAATGTCTGCTGAACTCGATCCAACCATCACTCTCAGTTACACGGGTGAAAACAGAATCTGGTCCATAACAGGAGGAACCATTTCACAGGAAAAAGTGCTTTTTCACCCGCAAACTTTCAGTAGTAGCTTGTTTGGATTTTGGCACAAATGTTCCAAGCCAATTTTAATCTTAATTCCTTCTATCCTACGGGGATTTTATTTTTTTTACCACTTGACTGGGAGCTATATTTCCATGACTACACTTCTTGAAATGCTTTAAAAAGCATTCAGAATTAAATAGTCCTCATGATTTTTTTTAGCAAAAGCCAATCCTAACATGATAGCCAAATCTAAAGCAACTTTTATATGGCTGGGAGAATTCCTCTCCCGTAATCCCTGGAAGATGTGAATTTTGCTGCTGTTACTGTCAGCTGTCAACAGATAGGAGTAGACTGCCCAGAAGGAAACAGGCAAAGACGAATAAGTTATTCTTCAGTCATAAACTCATCCTTTACATACATGTCAATGGGGATAGGAGTCATCAGTCGCTGAGCGAAGGGAAGCACCCACAAACATCCTTCTCACAGCAGGTTTTAGCTCTCATTTTCTGGGTGATGGCTGGCCACAGTACTGATGCGCAATGGACACGAATCCCAAATGAAGCCCCTTGCTGAAGGAGTCTATACGAATACTCTTCTGCAATGAACTCTGCCTGCCGTTATTCTTCACAGCGATAACAAAGGCCAAAAGAACTATTACAGTCTTGTTAAGCTTATGTGAAATAAAAGCTACTTATATGTCTCTGAAACCACTTCATAGTGAAGATAGGTAAACACTGGCTTTTTTATGGCTACTGCTGTATATATTTTTCCCCTTATCTTAATGCATATTCTCTGCATATTGGTGTATAAATAAAGGCAACCTATCCATTTCCCTTCCAGATTTCCAAGAAAAGTTACAAGCCAATTAGCTCTGTATCATAAGCTTTATTGGCAGCAGAAAGCCAGAATCACAGGAACATTTGGTTCCCAGGAATTTGGATCTCGTAAGAGAGGGCCAGTGCCAACACTAACCAGAGTGTCTGCCAGTTGTTGTTCTTCACAGCTACAGCTGGCTGCCATTTCCAGTGAAACTGTAGATTAAAGATCAATACCTGATCAGGTTCACTTTGTGAGAGGTATAGGATCACCGGGACATAAGGCTGTTTATGAGACAAAGAGGCGGCCGCCACTCCACCGCACTCGAAGGACAGAAGTTAAAGAGAGATGAGCAAAATTCCAAAATCTGGAAGGGATGCTGAATTTGGAGGCAGGCTTGCAGGGTCCCCCTGGCAAATGGTGTGATATCTGTAATGTATAGATCGTGAAAGTATATCAATTCTTTGGAAACTAGATAGTGTGGCCGTCAGTAACGAATCCTGCACAATTTGCTTCCTTCCACCTTGATGTCAGGATCCTTTCTCCCTCCCTCTAGTCTTACTTTCTCGCAATAAAGGAGTGATATTTCTGAGATTGTCATAGCCCATGAAACATGTCAGAACATTATTGTTGTAATAACTGTATCTCAATATTCCTCCTGTGCAGTCTCCTGTGATATAGAAAATACTGCCTAGGGATCCTTATTTATGTCTCTGAAGCAAAAGGGCAAGGTTACAGCCTAGATACATAGAGTGCCCTTCTCCTTTTGGCTTCAACGGCCCCCCAGCAATTGCCTCAACAGAGGTGCGGAAGAAAACATTAAAGAAATACAACTGACCTTGGTCTCATTTAACTTTTAGGCTCGCTCTTTGTGACACCGGTATGTTCAAGAGAGCACTCATCTTTGGTCCACGAGCCCCCCCGCAGCCTCGCACTGCCTGAGTAATCGGTGTATCTCATCTGTGAAAAGGGGGTAGTACCACCTCTCCGACTCACTGGAATGTTGCAAGGGAAAATTAATCAACGTACATAGCATACTCGGAACAAAAAAACTCTTGGCGTAAGCACCAAAGATTCTTAGTGCACGAGGATACTGTTCCATGACAGAGCGCTGATCTGAAAGGATGCATTTTTGTTTGTTTCATCCCTCATTTATTGCTAGACACAGATAAGACAAACCAGCCAAGCAGTATTTGAGTTGTGCAGTTTAGTGCAGGTTTTAGGAGGCCTTACTTATCACTGTTTCAGGCTGGGTTACTTCAGCGATTTCCAGGGAACCCATCTGCCTCCGCAGTGTGGCTCCCCAAATCTCTCCTTGAGCAGCCGGGCCACCGGCATGGAGCAGGGAGCGGAAGAAGTGTGCCGTTTCCCAAATGCAGTAATTGATTTAGCAGCAGTTTAAAACAATGTTGAGCATTGTCAAGGATGTTCCTTTGTGGCACTAAATCAAGTTCCTCAAGATGGATTACATACTAACCACATACTATCTAAAAATCTCAAGGGCTGTTTATTGTTCAGCAATTTATGATAGCCTTGTTAGAGCACTGCATGTCAGGCATCTCTGGAGTACGAGAAGAAACAGAGACAAATAGCGTAGAAACTATATTGAACAATTCATTACATTATATTGTCGAAACCCAAGCACAGCATGCAGATAACCCTTTTATACACGCTGCCTTATTGAACAATAATCACTCTGTAATGTTTCAGATATTTAAATCATATTTATAATCACACATTTTAATGCAACATCCCTCATAAAGTTCTCAAGGCATTTTACAGGATGCATAAAGCATGGAAAAATACAAAATTTTAAAATGCAGATTCACCTACCACAGGCCCTGGAGGCAGGCTAATGAGGTAGATATACAAAACTCTAAGCTGACAGTTTAACTGTTTAAGTAGTGTATATAATAATTCAAACACGTTTTAAGATATCCTTAGTTATAAACCTGTTCTTTAACTAAATATTTGGGCTAGCTTGTATAAGTGCTTATTTTCAGTTTACAGTTATGGTTAGAAACAGCAACATTTTTTGGTTCCTTATTTAGAATCTTCCCCTTAAAAGCTTTCACGGATACCAAGCTGAAAGATAAATTACTGGGGGAGGTTTCCAGTGTCTTTGCTTGAAAGTGTTGCATATAACAGCACTTCTCCAAAGAGGACCAAAGCCTTTGCCTTGCTCCAAGGGCCACAGGACCGTGAGTCGCATCCTCACAGTCACAGCTCCNCAAGCTGAAAGATAAATTACTGGGGGAGGTTTCCAGTGTCTTTGCTTGAAAGTGTTGCATATAACAACACTTCTCCAAAGAGGACCAAAGCCTTTGCGTTGCTCCAAGGGCCACAGGACCGTGAGTCGCTTCCTCACAGTCACAGCTCTGCTAGCGATAGTCTGCATTGGCTGGAGCACGTCACCCTGTGCCTCAGTTTCCCAGAGTATTTAGACAGATTTAATAACACTTCTGTTTCAGGCTTTTGACGCACGTGCGCACATGTGTCCACAGAACATCCCATATTCACGGCCATTGATGTTATTCAGCTAAGGCTCCCACTAATCCTTGTCAAAAACACCACTTAAGGATGCTTTCCTGAATTGGCAATTCTCAATTGCCCAGCACAGTTGGGCATGTGAAATGTGGAGTTAAATTATGATCTTTTAGCACTCCACAGCATGCAGGCATCTGAGATGGAGTTTGTTTGCCCAATGGTATCTTAATTCTTACTATAGAAGTGCTGTTCTTTCTACCAGAGCAGGTAGTAGCTAGACTGGTAACAAATTAATTCCTTGTCTTCTATTCACATTCTTTTGGGTAGATCACAACTTCCAAAAATCAAGATTAGGTTAATGAACTGTCATGAAATTTTTTCTGAGCATGAACTGTGCCTCTGTCTGTAGAAAATTCTGGAGATACTGGAACTTTGTAGGGTTTTTTTTTTATTTTAACATATTTCACTATGACCAGAAATATTTTTTAATATGTTGTAATGTGTAAAAAGTGTGGGAGGGTTGGGATATTTTTCTTGATGGCACTATGTGCATGTGTCTATATTCTCATGGCATATTTGTGGCTTGCATTCAAACTATAGATCACTTCTCATTTCTCTACTTCCAGACATTTACCCCTTCTTTTAAGTTAGCACATGAAAATAAGGATCAAATGGCAGGCAACTTTAAATAAACATACGTGGTATTTTGATGTTTAAGGATCTCAAAAACCATACCTCATAGTTTGATGGGAGATAATTAAGCAAATAGAAAAACAGAAGCCAAAACTCTTATGGAAGAAATAGAGCAGAGAGAGACCCTATGATGGAAAAAGAGCTGCCTAATCAACAAATTCTAGAGATAGGTGCGAATTTGAAGGATTTGTGATTCTTTGTGATTTTTTTTAAAGATTACATTTCTATTTTTGCAAACCACTTATGTCCTGAGAGATGACTAAGGTAGCCCAGCCAGTTATGGGGCATCTGTTTTTGGCTAATGCTCCAAAGGGGCAGCACCTTGCCCTGGCTGCTCTCGCAGCTGGACCGTCAGTGGGAAGGCAGCAGCCAAGAGCAGCAGGTGAGGAAACATGGTCAAAGCTTTTGCTAGTTTACTACATGCCCCTGAGTCAGGCACGAAGTACAGTGGTACACAGTGTCATGCCACACTGACACATTTTTATCTTGAAGTTCAGCATGTACCTTGTTTAGTTCTGAAATGGCTGTGCCAGGGTAAAAGGAGAAACTCAGCAGCAGTCACTGCCGTGCACAGAGGCCAGGTACATACAGACAGCTTCTTGCACTGGTTTCCTGCAAGCCCTGTCAAGTGATTAGCTTGGGAGGCACCATTCTTTAGCAGGGTAAAACCAAGCCAGTCTGCTTTTCAGTGGTGTCTTACCTCCCTGAGAGCCAGCAGCCGTGGCCCACAGGTCTTTGTAGATGCTGAGCTCAGCACGAGCCAGGATTCCCAGTGAGGGTCGTACCTTGTACTTATGCCTCAACCCTTTCCAAAGGTAGGGTTATAACCTATCTTCACTCCTCCACTTGAAACGCTGTTTCAGCGAAACATTTTATCATCCTTGCAAAACGTCTGTATTAAAACATATAGGAGAGAGAGGCAGGAAGGCAACTGAGAAGCGGCTTTTCTGGAGTCTACTGCTGGTATCCGAGAAAGAAAGCTCATGCCCATGGGTCGCGTTGGCTCAGGATAGCTTGAACTTGCCCCTGCTTAAGAATCCCCTTACGAAATGCGTAAATGATGTTGTGTTAGAGACAGCAAAAGGGGCTGGAAAGACTGTTTCTGCGTCAGTGTGAAGGTACAGTTGGAACTAAACCACAGGGCATCAGTCACCAGCAGGGACAAACTGCAGAGACAGTCTCAGATGACTTTCCACATCGTTGTGCCGACACTTCCTCATTTCTGTCTGAATCAAAAAAACATTGCTATTTTGGATGCAAACCTATATTGAGCTTTCTGTCGTACTTTTCTACATGTTTTTGTTGTCTCTCTTCCTGTCTAGTCATAATTTTCACCAAAAACAACATGTGAGGACGAGTTTTAGTTAGTGGCTTGAGCACATGGTAGGTTATAGAACTGTGAGCAGTCGGAGACTGTCAGCCTTACCTAATGGAATAACAGATAGAGAGCGAGAATAATAGCTCCCTTGTCTGCTACTCTATTAATAGAGGAACCATCAATATTGCAAAATGACTGGTAATAAGAATATTTTAAGGATGGGGCTGAACCTTGGAATTAAATGGACTTTCACTGCTAGCAGGATTGTTACAGCATAAATTAAATGCTTTGAGAAATTGTTTGTTTGGTTTCCGGGCAGAAATATAGTAACAAATGTTAGTTATTGTTTTTATTTTTTATTATTCTGCTTTTTTTAATGTTTAGTCATTCCTTTTTCCCTTTAGCGTCCATGTCCAAAAAATACATAGAACTTCTGACCTAGGAATATATTTATACAACATCACAAAGCTTTTCCATGGCAACAGGCCTTGTCAAGCTGTCACAAACAGCATAATGACAGATTTCCAAGCAGTTCCCAAATAAATACGATCCTAGCACATAAATGGAGAAAAATGCTTTTTGTAAGTGACATGTGGTTCTAGGCACCTAGACCCTGAGATAGGGTGCAGGTAGACCAGTTAAAAGCCAATACTGTACCATGAAAACTAGTAGGAGATTCAAGACTAAATCCCGTATGTTTGTAAACCAAAGGAGAATAAAGGCTAGTTCTTGAGATTTTTTGTCCCAAAACTAAACCCGACCGACCTCAATCAAAAGGATTTCTCAAATTATCAAAGACCACTTCTGAAGAGTTGAAGGACTGGACCCTGCCAAGTGAAGAAAGATTTAGAATGATAGCTGGCACTGGCTCTGCAGTGCGTAGCTCTCCGAAAGTCCCCAAAGAAGTCAAGGAATTCAGGATTGGGCACTCAGATCTAAAAAATTATCTGGAAGTTGCATTCTGCCTTAGAGATTTCTTCTGCTCGTTGCTGAATTCCACTGAAGTCAGCAGTACTAGTAGGAATAAAGACCTTGGGAAAAATTTTGTACAGAAATGAGCTGCAGCTATGAGTTATGAGAAGTGGGTTTACACTATCCTTCCCCTCGATATTTTACGAGTGCTTACATTTAAGCAGGGTGTCTCTTAAGGAGGCATACACTCATTCACCTACCTGTGAACAAAGCAGCCGAGCATCCCAAGTGAAGCCAGATGATATTCTATGTATTATTTTAACTTAACGATCATGACAGTGGAACTCTGATGCTGTATTTTTTTGTACTATTGTACATTTCTTCTTCCATCTGCCTTCTCAGAACACTCTCCAATAGCCTTACCTTGCTCTTTTCCTCTCCTCCCTCACTCTCAGCTTTGTGCCTTCACTCATGCTGCTTCCTAACATATTAAACAGTCTCCATGACCTCATCTGTCAAATGTCCTTTTATTCACATCCAAAAATCTCTTAAAACTCACCTCTTCCAGTAAGCAAGCTTTCTCCTTTTATCATTTATAATTCCGTCTGTCTTTTTTTTTCTTCTTGTCTCTCTTTATTTTTCACGTTGTAACAGAGCTGGTAGTATCATCAGTAGCTAAAATTGCCTGACATTTCCCATTACAAGATTTTGGTTTTAGTTGCTTATAATTTTGCAGCTTTAAATTACTTGGACTGAATTTTTCCATGCCAGGTGTCTCAAGCAAAATTTTTCTGGAAAGTTTCAGCTAGACTGGTTTAGACAGTTCTGAAAATGCAATTAAGGAAAAATGCCATGGCTTAGCTGTTCGAAAGAATACTTACAGGTACTTTGTTCAAAAGCACTAGCAGCTCCATGTTTCGCCGTAGATATTTCAAGGATTCAGTGAATCCCTTTCTTTTTGCCTGGTGTCCGCCTCTGCCTGCACCCCAGAAAACTCTCAGCCTGTGGCCCTCCCCCAGAAACTCACTTAACTTGTGCTTAACGGAGAATTGTGAGACTTTGGCAGCTAAATTCTCTAACTCAGTAGGGGCTGGAGTGGAAAAAGTTAGGAAATTCCAGAATTAAGGTTGCTTTAGTAGCCTTAATTAGACCCCCACCTTGTGTGTAAGCCTTAGCGTACTATATTTAATTACACGATCACATACAGATTTTTTTTTCCACTGGGCTTGGCCTCATGCAGGGCATAGGACAGGCCTGTGCGGCTCATGGTGAAGAAGGGCTCACTTGTTTGCCGAATCTGAAAGGCAACCACTCAAAAGGAGTAGGCATGGGAATTAAGAAAGGAAAAATTGCTTGTACTTCGTGTAGTTGAACGCTTCCTGGAGATTTGGATGTTGCCTCTGTACCTTCCAAAAGAGGGAAGATTTTAAGAAGTATTTAGCTGGGTAGCTCCATGGAATATACTCACTGCCCATCGTTCCGTGAATGAGCTAGGGATTTTAGAAAAATTGGAATCTAATCATATATATAAGGGCAATATGAAAGAGTACAATTGAAAGAGATCTGAATTAAAACTCCAGAGACTTAGTATCTAGGTTTTGCATGTTGTGCTCTATAGCTTTTAGCCTTCCTTTCAACTACAAAAAAAATGTGTATCACACTGTTGAGCCTCCGCAGCAAGTTAGATTGGGGCCCCATCCCTCTCATCCTTGTCAAGGTAAATCAGGCAAAAAGTTGCACTTTTGAGTGACGGTTTCACTTGTGGGGCAGCTCAATATATCCGATATATGGACAGAAATAATTATTTTCAGCAGCTGGACCTCGTTTAAGACAAACTGGTGTCCGAAAAGCAGATCATCACAACAGCAAACCTGAGCATTTTTCACACAGAATTAATGGGGGGGGAGGTATAAGGATGCCACAAATATTGAAACGAATGTCTCATTCATATCCAGCTCAGGCAGTGGAAAGGGATGCCGAGGTGGGATGCAAATGGGATGGAGCCTTTTTCTGTAAGTGGGAAAACGTGCTGTGGAAGCAAAAGTGTTCGTTTCAGTAAAACACTTGGGAAAACAAATAAGGAAGATGCTTGGCACTGTGGCAGTTTTACCAAAGTACAAAGTTTTTCAAAGTTTTCTGCGAGGCCCTGGACGTGCTGCATACACAGTGAAAGAAAACAACAGCTAGTAATGTTTAGTCAGAGAGAGAGCTATATCTCACTAGATAGCAATTTGTTGCCAAAAACTACTGTGTATACATGACAGAGGTTAAAATAGCTTGGAAGGTTTTATTTCTGAAGCTGTTCTCTTTATAACATAACTTATTAGTCATATCCAGTTAGTACTTCCCTAGAAGTGAATCCGACATCATCACATTAAGAGCTGAGAGTGAAAAGGATAAGTAACAAAACAATTAAGCTGTTTCCCACAATTATTATTCAAATCCTTAATAAGGATTTATGTTTCTTAAAACACAGTTAAAGCCTTTTATCTTGAAGTAATTTCTTTTATTTTATAGAAAAGCAGCACAAAAAAGCTTCTGTGTGGGTCAGACCCTTATTGCACTGAAGTCAGCTCCTGGTTTTAGGAAGGCGTGCGGACTGGTATACCCCTCACATTCACATTTCTGTACACAAGAAGGCAGAAAATCTCACTTTGAATGAAGAAAATGTAAGCATCATTCCAGAACGCCGAAGTTTTATGAACCTTTCAATTTATCCAATAAATATTTTCCCTGTATTTCTTCTCAAGGATTAATTACAGAAACAGTCCAAAAGAATCCCCTGAAACTCCATCGTCAAATTAACTCAGAGCTGCACCTCTCTGCTGTGGAACAAAGATCCCTTATAAATGCTAGACGTTTTGAGAGGGGTGGGTCTTTGTAAAGAAATTATCCTTGCTGTGCTTCATATGACCTTTTTCTTGACCAGTCTTTTTTCTCATATCTTATGCTTGTTTTCCTGAATCTCTCCTAAGCAGTCTGAGAGCTCAGTATAAGCTGAGCAATGCCTTAGACTCCACAGTCTTCCACCGAGTTTTTAACTAGGTTAAACATGTTCACCCACCCTTGTTCTGAATTGCCATATGCCTGCAACTTCAGTGTGCTTTGATGGATATAGCTGTGAGGAGGCATTTCATAAAGACTCCCAGCTCTTATGTTCAGCTAATTCCGCACCAACAACCAAATTGTTTACCCACACAGCGCTTTGCAGTTATTGAGAATTTTTGATCAACTGTGCTGAAATTTCTGGAATTTTCGCTCATTATACCCATAAGCAGGGGATGGGAAGTAAAAAACTTATTGACCATGCTTTACAGGTGACAAGACTGAGGTACATGCAAGTTAAAAGGCTTGTGCAGAGTCATGCAGTGCATCATTTTTCCCATCATCTCCAAGATTTCTGGCTTTCAGGACCAGGCTCTGGCTGCTTTATAATTATGTAGTGCAACTTGTATCTGTTCTTTGATCAAGGTAAACTGGTACTCTTGGCAAGCATGGAATTTGTTCCTGTGCTCTTCCTCTCCAAAGACGACGCAGAAGTGTAGCAACCTAATTCCAGCTGCGACAAACATCTGTTTGTGTGGCAGGACCCAAGGTCATGGCAGTTAATCCAGAAGATTGTTTCACAGTGGATTATCTCAGATGATGTTTTAAAAAAAATGTTCCATATCACACATGGGCCAAAGTTCACATAGCTCTTCCTCTGGATCCTTCTGTCTGTCACATCGTGTTTGTTGTCACCAGTGGGTTAGCATCTAGGGGAGAGCAGTGGAGGCTGCCGTGTTTTGTGGAGCATTGCATGTGTATCAGGGAGGAGAAGAGAACGTGACACAACTCTTACCTCTTCACCTGAGGTGGCTTACGCACAGCCATTGCTTTACCTAAAAGGTGGAATGTTTTTTCTGCCTGACACAGTCTATATTTCAATAGATTTCAAGATAGTAGAAGCCACTGTGCTGTGAGCTAAAAGTGCCAGGCTTTTGCCTCAGTAGACATTATCTGGGAGATTTCTGCTATCTAGGCATTGTTTCTGTCTCCTTCTCTGGAATGCAGAAGGGTCTGGAGATGCCTCATTTCCATGAAGCAGAAGCGATGGGTTATTAGGGCTTGCCCCACACCATAAGCTGTGTAGAAAGGATTCTGACTTCATTGAATCAAGGCAAAGTATGAATAACTGAAGATCTATGTTACCGGATAACTTGCCCTCTAATACTTGTGCTTCAGCTTGCAGAACCCCAAGTCCTGAACCTGTACACTGTAATATAGAGTTGGAGAACCATCTTAAAACTCACCCCTGCAAGTCTCCAGATATTCATGCTGAACCCTCTCACAAGACTCGGAGACCAAGGGATGTGAAGTTTCTATAAGACCTATCCATTGACCCTGGACAGTGCTTTAAACATGAGTATCTCTCCTCATCTGTGAAGACGTCTTCTTCATTCCCACAAAATGTTGATTGGACCGCCATGCTTCAGGGATAAAACGTAAATGCTGTAAAAATTGTTGTTTTCCTTAATAGAGTGAATATCGCAGTAAGATGACAATGAAAGACATCACAAAACAGTGTTGGGAGATGCTGTGCTGCTGAGGATGGCATTTTCTGTGCCATAAAACAAGGGTCCCGTCCATGGGTTGTTTGTACATTGTCCTTTTTGCACATGTTCTCCTAGAGCCCCATCCACCTGTGAGCTGCTGCCTTTTGCAATGCTTTTACTAATGAGACACCCCCTCATATTTGTGATTTTGTGTCCCACATTGCTGCTTGATATCACCACGCTCCTCCAAGCAACACTCCATAAATACAAACCAGTGTCTTGTCTTCAGCAAATCCTGACCAAGCGTGTACCAAAACAGAGTCACGTACGATGATGAGCCCACCTCTGCTCTCCGCTGTCTGCACAGCCCCACGCTGGCCCCATGGTGTGAGCCTGGACCGAGCCCTGGGTGCAGCTCAGCAGCACCTTCAGTTCTGCCTCCCCTCCCCGTCCAGGCCTGCTGCCCGCTACAATTCATACAAGGTTTGGGTTTTTTTTCTTGGCTTTTCACACTAGTATGCTGGTAGAAAGATGTATTGTGTGGAGTTTTTTGAATGTCTGCTGCCTTTGTTTTTTTTTTTTTTTAACAGGGCCTTGCTCTATGCCTCTGCAGCCGCCAAAGGGCAAGCTGATCCTGCACGTGGCCATGGTTAGGCAAATGCCTCTCCCCATTAGTGCTACGCCTGAGCAGGCACAGCCCCCTTGCTGCCTAATCCAGGATGCTCTGTGGTCTGTTTTCCAACCAATTTTAGTGTGGAAAAACCCCACGTTTTCTCATATTTCCAAGGCATTCACCAGGAGAGGAGATTCCATGCTAAATTTAAGCACGAGGTACAAGTGGGCAGTGGCAGAAGATGTACATACCACAAGCGTAATTGCCAAACTGCCGAATGACATCCATTTCTTATTTTCTTTAATGGTCTGGCAAACACGCCACATATGGACTACGGTTACCTTACCACGTGCATGATGTATTTTAAGCCCAATCAGCCTTCCCTGCAAAGCCAGCTCAGACAAATCTCCTTCCTGCCTGGAGCATCCTCCTTTCCGGATACTCCCAGAGCACTGGGAGAGGTGGACACCTCACCTGTCGCCAGCCCGCTTCGTCTTGTGCCCGCTCCCCCACCCACCCTAGCAGGGTCTCCCAGGGCCCAAACTCCCCCAGTAGCATCTAGCGATTGCAGGGCTAGCCCCTGCCCCGGGCCCTGGGAGGGAGTAAGTGCAACAGGACCTGGCCGTGGGGTGTTCTCTCACAGATCAGCAGCAGTGGGTACAGCTGGGTACAGTATTATACTGCTCAGGAGGAGTCTGGCGTGAACTGCTGCCGTACGAAATAGCCAAGCTGGAGGCTCCATGCAGAAGAAACACATAGTTAATATATATGTAGTTTACTGTAGAATTCTTGTGTATTAATGCACAATATATTGACATTTACTGTGAGAATTCATGCTTCATAAACACGGAATTGTTCTGTTTTCTCAATTTGTGCCAGTTTCCTATAAATACAGAAATTGGGTAGTTATCCCAAAAGCTATCTGATAGAATTCAAAAATAGATAAACAAAGAATAGCAATGCAATTCGGTCATTACAATTAAAAAAAAAAACCCACAAACAAAAAATATATCTGCCCATTATGCTTTTGATGAATCTGGCCTGTTGCCTCAAAACCACTACCAATTTCAGTTGGCGTAAGAGGAACATTTTGTGAATACTACCCAATGTTCACTGCACTGAACTGGAAATGCTAGTCAATAACAGCTCATTATCATTATCCAGATGAGAGGCAAATTAAGCATGGGAACACTATGCTAACTTAATGTAAATGTTGAAACGCAAAGAAGCAAAAGCAAGAAAAATTTAGAGTAAGACTCTCTATACAACAACTTAAGGATTATTGTGACTGGATCTGAATTTGTATTTTTTTTAACATGCTGGAGCACTCTTGCAAAGATATAGGTGGAGCACCAGATGCATTCCTACAGAATTTGGTTTTTTCCAAAGAATGTTGATGATCAGAATAAAAATGTTTTGCAGGAAAGATGGAGTACAGTCAAGGCTCCGTCTATAAATTGACCTTCTTTCGTGATAATTTGTCTTCCCACCGCTTAAGCAGCCCGTTTGAATGGTCTAGTTCCCAAGACCGTATCAACACCTCCTGCCAGTTATTTCTGAGATGCTGTCAGTCTTGCACCTTAATGACTCAGCAGACCTCAGCTCCCATAACAAACAAGCTTTCAAAACTCCAGTTCTTCAGCATTTCAGGTGGGAAAAGAAGGAGGCAGTTTGCAGCTTCCCAGAAATTTGCCCTTCTGCTGCTTTGGAGAGCTTGTGCTCCAGATGTGCTGCTACGATGATGTCCCTGCAGTAGAGACCCCAACTTTCAAAGTCCGAGCGTCCAACCTGAGCACACCAGGTAAGTCTGAACTTTGTGATTGTTTTTCTCCACAATTTCAAAATCTTAGTTTGGAGTCAGCGTGAAACCCACCTTTTGGAAAATAAAATCTTTGAAACGGAGGCTGCACCTCCTTCTGTGTCTTGAGTCAGAGCAGTAGCATTGGCACTCAGAGCAAATTCCGCATTTTACCCTATGTCTTGCACATTGGTTTTGTTCACAGCACTGCCAAATGTCCGTGTGGGATCCTATGGGGACATAGATAGTTAACCTAGATGAAGCTTCTCAGGCGTGAGTGATAAATGTCAGTGTCAAAATTGTGACTTCTAAGAAGTCAAAATGCCACAGATGCAAACAAACAAGTGGGCAGTGGAAAGGCTATGAACCACATGCATGGAAGAGTCATTTGTCCAAGAGGAGCAGACTAATTCTTGTTCAAAGGAAGAACAACCACCACTTGTAGCATAGCTGCATGGACCTCACCGTCAGCTGCTTCAGTCTGCTGATCTGCCCTGATTACACCAAATTACCTGCTAATGTAGATGTAAGGTAGACTTGCCAATGGCCAGAGTCAAAACACTCTTGAGAACACTGAATGCAGTAATGTCATCTGTAACCGGGATGAAGAAGGCAGAGAGCTTCAGTGCTCTCCTTGATTGATTATAATTTAGATAATTACATGTTATATTTTAGAGCCTTTCATCAATAAGTACAGATACTTTGCTTTGCAAAGTAGGGTTTGTGGGGAAATTTAATCTTTACAACGCTGGGGCGGCTGGAAGTTGAAGTGGACTGTGAGTTAGTGACGAAGGCAGNATTGATTATAATTTAGATAATTACATGTTATATTTTAGAGCCTTTCATCAATAAGTACAGATACTTTGCTTTGCAAAGTAGGGTTTGTGGGGAAATTTAATCTTTACAACGCTGGGGCTGCTGGAAGTTGAAGTGAACTGTGAGTTAGTGACGAAGGCAGGCTGGGCCCAAAATACACAGGAAACATTTCATTTCCCCTGGCAGCTGAAACATCACTGCCCTAACAGAAATTACCCAACAATTTAGGACATGAAGGTTTGATTGACATTAGGAGGACTGTAGAGAAAACTGGAAATTATTTGTACTCAGAGTCTAATGATCTTATACCTAAGAAAAATAATGAAATGTAGACAAATTAAATTAATTTGGATATGAGGCCACATTTTACAGAAGTGTAAATCATGTGAGGTCACCACTGGAGCTTTTTTAGGCAGAAATGCCATACAATTATGAAAAAAATATTAATCTGCTTGCCCCTCAATAACATTACTTCCCCTGATAAGAGGTGGTTAGAATTCTGCCTGGACACGTATGCGTGCGCACGTTTATCTGTGTATTTTATAGGCAACTTAATTTTAATTCTGTCTGTGAAATTCAGTGAGAAGACAGACATCCAAATCTTGGACCTGTTAATTCTAGTGTGGATATAGCTGTTG